>PVKB01003956.1:0-167653 GCA_004027205.1 Ctenodactylus gundi | reverse complement strand
AGCCCTTTTCTCCTTTCTCGTTTCCTGACTTCTCTCTCCCTTACTCCTGCCCACTTCCAAATTTGAGACCAACGCTGGCGAGGTGCGCTACTGAGTGCCCCACTCGGAGTGTCAGTCCCAGAAAAACAAAGCCAGAGGGGAAAGGGCAGGGAGGTGGGCAGAGCCTTGAGGGGCCGACCTGAGAGAGGAAACAGAGAGAAGTGCAGTCAGGCAGAAGTGGAGGAGCCAGCGCAGGGGGCGCCTGCTGTGATCCCAGCCGCCTGGGAGGCTGATGCAGGAGGGTCTTGCGTTCCAGTCCAGGTCGGACAACGTAGGGTCTCAGCAAGATCCTGTCTCAAATAAATATTGCAAAGGGGCTGGAGATGCAGCTCAGTGCAGAGGTCCTGGATTCAAACCGTGTATGGCACAAAGGAGAATTAAAGAGAGTAAGCGATCTGAGTTTGACTCCGTCCTTAGGACCAGGTTGTGAAAGAAAACCAACCAGGTATTCTAGACTTGAGACATGTAACCATTGCACAAGGAAGTCGGGAACTTCTCGGGAGTGAGAACAGGGCTCTCAGCTGAAGAAGGGAGGGATGAGGTTGGGAGAGAAGACAGAGAGTCTGGGGACCTCGATGACATCCACGTTTCTGGCTTGGGCAGCTGGGTGGATGGTGACATTCACTGGGTTAGACAAAAGGAGCCCGGGTGGGTGGAAGGGGGGTTGGTGCAGAAAGATGATGACTTGGGATTTGGGCTGTTGCCTTTGAAGGGCCTGTTGGGTAGGCAGGTCTGCAGCTCGGAGGAACAGTCTAGGATGGGCATAAATATTTGGGAGTCATCTGCAAATACCGTATGAGCTTGAGTATAGGGTGAGGTTTTTGCTTTTTTGTTTATCCAAAATCATCCCTCAGGAAAGAGGGAGTAACCTTATATTTGAGTCTTTGCAAAGTCTCTCATATTACAGGGTTTGCTCTCATTTGTTTTATTTTGAACAACAAACCACTGGATAGGGCAGTATGGTATGGTGACTAAGCTTGTGGACGGTGGAGCCAGACAGCCTGGCTCGGAGGCCAGCCCCTGCTACTTGCAAGCTGTGTGCCTTCGGGAAAATTGCTTGACCTGTTTCTGCCTCTGTTTTGTCATCTATAAAGTGGGCTTAAGGATTAAATTATTTAGTGTAAGGTAAAGCACTGTGTCCCTGGCACACATGAAGTGCCCAATAAATGCCAACTACTTTAGCCGCTTGGGTGAGACCCATTAACTTGAAATGTCTTGAACAATGGTACTTGGATGCTTATAGAGGGCATGTGCCATGGAATCCCTAGTCAAAGAAATTTAACACGGCAGTAGTAACTATTCTTGGTGTTGTGACCTCATAACTACATGTAGAGGATGTCTCTAAACATGCAAAAGATTTCTTAAAAAGCAGTGCCGTAATACTGGGAAGGGCTACTGGGTGCTGGAAAAACTCCATTTCTTGACCTAAGGGACATGATATGAATGTTGTACTTGGTGACGGTCTGGAGATGAATACTTAGATCTGGTGCCCTTTGCTTTGGAATGTTATATTTCAATAGGAAGTTAACTTAAAAATTTTTTTCAAGTAGTACACCAAGTGATTATATGAATATACCCTTGCAGGATGCATGGCAGCAGCTCTACTGTGATGCAGATAGGACTGTGACTTGGGATCAGATTCGCAGTGACTGCTTGGCTGCATTCACGCTGTGCGGTGTCCTCTTCCAAACCCTTCACTTAGACTGAAGAGAAGGTCATCCATTCTGGGGAAATGTGCAAGACGGCTGAAGAGTTAGCTGAGGGATAAGAAACAGGCTGCTTTTAGAGATGCATGTCAAGAGTATGAGCAAAATTGTTTAGTAATTTATGAGACTAGGAAAAGGTAATATTTATAAGCCTGTATACAGTTTCATATGACATATCCATTTAGGTAGATATACAATCAAGTCTGTGAACAAATGGGAAACTTTTGCTTGTTTCATCCCCCCTCTTTATTTTTTTAAATTTCTTAAATTTTTTTGAAACAGGGTCTTGCTCTGTGGTCCAGGCTGGTCCTGAATTCACTTCAGAGCCCAGGTTGGCCTTGGACTCATGGCAATCCTCCTGTCTCAGCCTCCCGAGTGCTGGGGTTACACACGTGTGCCACCACGCCCAGCTTATGTGATGCTGGGGAATCGAACTCGGGTACTTAGCGCTTGGCTTAGCACTTGCTCAAGCGCTTTAACCGCTGAGCCATTCCTCCAGCCCCTCATCCCCCTCTTTAAAGATAAAGATTTTTCAGGTAGGTCGTAACCTTTCTAGATTTTCTCCTTTGGATATTGAAGAATCACCTTCAGCTTGGGTTGTCTTCTGTGGTAATTATGACAGAGGTACATAAAGCTAAAGGAGTCAGTAAGATTGTGTAGGAAGATCGTGCACACTAGAAGGAGGAAGAGCCTGGGACAGATCTTGAGGGGCTTCATCCTTTAAAGGTTGAGAAGAGGAAAAGCAGCCCTGAATGGAAAAGTGAGAAGACAAGGCCACAGAAGGAGGAGGAAGGGAGAGAGGTGAGCCGTGCCACTGAAGCCAAGAGAGAGCCCTAAGAAGAAGCCATGATGCAGGGAGTAACATCAGGGTTGAAAGATCCAGACGAGGCCAATGAGGTGAGGGCTTTTCCAGGGCCAGGGGACTGATGACCTTGAGGACGACAGGGTAGATGGAGTGGTAGGGATGGAAGATGGCTGGCGTTCAGTATTAAAGAAGTGAGTGGAACATGAAGAACAGAAGACTTAGAGTCATGCTTGTACTTTAAGGGCTGTTCTGCAGAAAAGGAGAGACAGGGAAGGGGGCTATAAGGACTTTAGTGAATGGGGGAATTTTTCAAACAGGAGAACTTACATTTATTTATTTTCTTGTTTCTTTCATTTATTGAAGTCACCTATGGTTACCTGCTCTGTGTAGCTTATACTTACGAATGTAGCAAATTAAGACACAACTAAGAAGCTCACAGTAACCTGTGAACAGAGACTTGGCAAGTTGGTACCAGAAGTGTAACGACGGAGGAAAATGTGGGGCTGTGTATATAAAGGGGATTCTTAATCCAAGCCAGGGTAGGGAACCAGCAAAGGGTGTAATAAAGATGGTAGAACTGGATCTTGAAGGATGGATGAGGTATAGCAG
Organism: Ctenodactylus gundi; assembly: GCA_004027205.1. Taxonomy (NCBI): domain Eukaryota; kingdom Metazoa; phylum Chordata; class Mammalia; order Rodentia; family Ctenodactylidae; genus Ctenodactylus; species Ctenodactylus gundi. The sequence continues at coordinate 164,494 of PVKB01003956.1, read as the reverse complement.
GGGGAGAAAGTGGGAGACAGAATAGACAGAATGAACAGCAGCATGTTCACAATCACCGACTATGAAAGGAGATAGCTCTGGCCATGCGGGTAGTGAAGTGGGGTTGGTCCTGCGTGGGTTGCCTTGGCTGGAGTGTGTGAAATAAGGAATAAGGCGAGAAGAGAGAGCAAAAGGGTAAATGGGGCCAAATCATGCAGATATTATGTATCACATACAATTTCAGGTTTAGAGAAATTACTGAAGGTTTATTTAATGAGGAAAACACAACAGTTGGGTTCTGTGTTATTAACATAATTTTGGCTGCTATTAAATATTGCAGATGAAAGGAGACCAGGTAGCAGCTAGGCAGTTTATAATGAAAATCTGAACTATGAGGTAATGATGGCCAGATTAGAGAAGAGGAATGAGGTATGAGGGACGTTACGGGGACAGACCTGTGTACTTGGTAGCTGACTAGAAGTGAGGGTTGGGGCATGGGAGGACCATAAAATGGTTTCCATGTTCCTGGATTATTCATTAGTGTTGTAACTTAAGAAGCTGCAGAAGCAAAGGAAGAATAGAACTTTTTTGTTGCTGTTGTTGAGACTGTACTCTAGACTGGTCCTGAACTCTGTATGTAGCCCAGGCTGACCTTGGACACAAGACAATCCTTCTGCCTCAGCCTCCTGAGTACTGAGATTACAGGAATGCACCACCACACCCTGGTGTATGTGGTGCTGGGAGATCAAGCCCAAAGCTTAGTGCTTGCTAGGCAAGCACTTTGGAGCTACATTCCCAGTCCCAAAGAAAGAGAAGAATTCTGAGGAAAAAGGTAAACAGAATTTGGTTCTAGATATGATGAGTCTAGTATGTATGTGTGAGGTCAAACTGAAGTTGTTTAATAATAGGTGGTTGAGTATAAAATTGGGAACCCAAAAAAGAGATGAGCTGCTGGTCATGGTGGTGCACCGCAGTAATTTCAGCACTCTCTGGAAGGAGGATTGCATGTTCAAGCTCAGCCTGGGAAACTCAGTGACTTCGTAAGACCCTGTTTCAAAATTAAAAAAAAAAGAAAAAAATTACAATGGACTGGTGATGTAGTTCAGTGTGAAGACCTTGGGTTCAACCCCAGACCCCAACACTGACTGTAAGCAAGAAAGAAAGAAAGGAAGAAAGGAAAAAAGGAAGGGAGGAAGGAAAGAAGAGAAGAAAGGCTGGGCTGAGGTAGGTATTTCAAAGCCATCCGGACATAGATGGTAAGTGGAACATGAGTGTTGATGTGACCGCCTACAGATGTATGAGAAGAGTGTCCTGAGAGCTTTTAAGGGGATGGATGGCATGAGAGTCATGAAAGAGCTGGAGAAGAAGCAGTTGACAAAGTAGGAAGCACAAAAATGTAGCGTCTGATGTCAGCGTCTGCCACAGAAGGAGAGAAACAGTTGCTGGGAGCTTAGTCAATAGAGAGTCTGGAGGGTCTCCCTGAGATTTTGGAATCAGATACAGTGATGATTCCAAGCATTACAGGAGAGAAGGGGAAAGATACCAGACCAAGGGAGGTAAAGATGGAGTGGCTAGAAGAGTAGTGACTGTGTGAGAGTGAGAAGAAACTCTGTGTGGTTAGCTGAGGAAAGAATGTAACCACACCTGGATGGAACCAGAAACTGAAATACCATCAAGTCTTCCTGTGTGTCTGTAGTTCATGTTGGCCATCTCACTTCCAGTTGCAGGTTAGCTTTATTTTTTTCTACTAAAATTTTTTGGACACTTTTTTTTGGCGGTGGGGGGGTGGGCTAAGTTCAGATGGGTAGAAAAGTTGCAAAAGTGATGGAGAATTCACATGGACTCTGCCTTCACTCAGCTTCTTCTGATTAACATTGACCAACGTTGATATGTCATTGTTCACTTTGTTTGGACTTTACTGGTTTTTTCACCACTAATGACCCTTTCCTACCCCAGGATCCCATTTAGAACACCGCATTGTGTGTAGTCACATATTTACGTAGTTTCTTCTGGTCTGTGACAATTTCTCCATCTTTACATTTTTTGTTTTTTAATGACCATGACATTTTTTTTGAGGAGAAATGGCTAGGCATTTTTGTAGAATTTCCTTCAATTCATATTTCTCTGATGTTTTTCTTATGATTAGACTGGAAAGTGAGAATATTGTAGAGGTAATGTGTCCTTCTTACCATGTCCTGTCACAGGGTACATAACATCAATGTGGATTTTCTCTGGCGATGCTGACGTTAGTCATTGGGCTAAGGCGGTGCCTGCCAGGTCTCTGCTATGAAGCTGATTTCTTTTCCCTTTCCGCCTTTTCTTCTTTGGAAGTGAGTCACTAAGTCTCATACTGAGGAAGGAGGAAGATCAATCTCTACTTCCTAGAAAGGGCTCTCGTGGTACATAGTACAACATTATATGTTACGTTCTTTGGGATTCTTCTGTATGAAAGCTTTGTCTCTTATTTTTCTTCCTTTTTTTAAAAGTTAGCTTTCAAATCAGTATTATATATAAATTTAGCTTTAAAAATAGGCATTAGAACAAGTTCCTAAGAAGGAACTCTGGATGGTCAGGTTGACACTTGCGCCAACCTGAATCGATCTTGGGAGCAAGGGTCCAGGCAAGCTATAAGATGGCAACGCATCCGGACTGATGATTAAATGTGCTTTAGTGCACATGTGTTCTTTTGTTGGAGTGAATTTTGGCTCTTTTTCTATTGAGTGACCTCCCATTTAACCTTGAGTTCTCAGCTGAAGCTTCATTTTTCCTTCAGTACTGAGGATTGAGCACAGGGCCTTCACACTGAGCTACATTCCCAGCATTTGTAGTTTTTACTTTGACGCACGATAGAGTCTTGCTAAGTTGCCCAGACTGGGCTTGAACTTACCATCCTCCTGCCTCTCCCTCTCAAAGTGATGCAATTTTAGGCCTGTGCCACCAGGCCTGGCTCAGCAGAAGCTTTGCTTCGCCACAGATGTCTTCTGTGACCTCTCTGAATGTAATCTCTATGGTATGGGCTCACATACTGTCTGATACTTTGTGACAGTGACTCCTTTGAAAGAGTTAACGCAGTTTCAAGTAGATGTTATTTCAGGTACTTGAACATTTGATTAAATGCCTGTATACTTTCTTACACAGGAAAGCTGGTTTCTGTATTTTTATAGATTATGGATGCCGTGCCTGCACATAGGTAATGTTCAGTTCATATTTGTTAACTGAATGACTGATATGAAGGGTAGTGTTATTCCAAAATAAAGAAAAAATATTAATGAGATAGTAGAATTAAAGATCCTTAGTCATAGTCAGTGAGCAGAGAGAGAGAGAGAGAGAGAGACAGAGAGAGAGAGAGAGTGAGGGAGTGGGGGGAGAATAGCTAACAGGGTTAAAAAGTGGTGGAGAGGGCGTGTAGAAAAGAACTACTTGGAAGCAAGCAATATGAGCATGTTTAGCACTGCATGTAAAGGAGTAATGGAGAGGCCACGGCTAGTGAAGCCAAGCCCCAGAGGAAAGAAGAGAGAATAAGAAGAAGCCTTGACTAGGAGGGGTTGATTTTTGATAAAAAGAACAGTACTTGCTCATCAAGATGGAAGAGGACACAGATAATGCATGTATGAGAGGGAATGAGGTGGACAGAGCAGGGATTTGAGCCCATCATACGTACTGATCTTGTTTTTTTTTTCAGTTTTGGAAAATAGGGCATGAGAAAAGTAACATGTTCAAAATATTGGGGAAAGTTCTAAAGTAGTGAGACACTAAAGGAAGGTGACAGCTGGTGGCCTGATAGGCCTGGGACCAAGGAGTTTAGGATGCTGGTGAGGGAACAATGCATATAGGCACACCCACAAAAGTCCTTGATAACAGAGAGGGAGGCTTGTTTAATAAGATGGAATGATTTTCAAAAGTTGGGGTGTGGGGTCAAGGTTGTCTCTACTTGGACTTGAGGAGGTCTGGAGAGTGGTGGCTCCATCTCCCTAATCCCTAGACATGTGGTAAAAGGTGCAGAGGTAGAGTAATTGGGCAAAGCCAGGTGAAGGCTCAGGGGTGTATGAAGCTGTAAGAATTTATGGGGTTGCCACCACGTGGTGGAGGTTTCAGAACAGGAAAGACTGAGGGGGTGGATCCATGGTGGGAGAGGCTGAATGTCAGGGAAGCAGTGGGAGGAGAATTTATCCAGGAGTGCTAAATGAGGAGATGACCAAAGGGAAAAAGAAAGATGGTGATCTTGGAGGCTAGGTTGGCAGGCAGATATTTTTACTGGCTCGCTCCCGTATTCATTTGATCCTTTTGGAGTGGAGGAGGCTGTAGGTAGAATGAGAGGTTGGTTTCAGACTGTGACAAGCCTTAGACCCCTGCTAAAATACTCATGAGAAAACTCACATGGGGGTCCTTGTCCAGTTTTCAGAAACTTTTACCCCATTGTCTTTGTTTTCAAATTAAAACTATCGTCTTTGTAACTTGCAAAAAAGCAAAAAAAAAGTACTCATGGGAAGTCATTAGAGGCCTCGGTAGAGTCCACCCCTGGAGGAAGTGAGCGAAGTATTAAAAGATGGCCCGAGTCCAGCACGGTTTGAATTGGGATCTTTCAAGTGTAAATGTTTCCCAGGCTCTGAAGGACTTCAATTCTCTGTCGTGTAGGAAAGGAAGAGGAAGCTCCTGACTTCCATGGGGCAAAAGCCAGAGAAAGCTAGAGGAGGAGCCTAGAATAGGGCGGAAGGATCGGCCGTGGAGAAGGGGAAGGACGCCTGTCCTTGGGATGGAAAATAAGAAAAGGCAGTTCTCTGAAGTTCAGCTCAAGAGGGATCCATTTGGTGGAGTGGACTAATTTTGTCAACTTAATAAACTTTTGTATTTAAAATTATGTGTAAAGTTTACAACAGTCTGCAAGGTTGTACTGGTTTAAACTATTTTCGAAGTTTCCTACAAATCATTAGTTGACTAATTTAAAGTTTAGTTGAGCTTAGTTTTATTTTAATTTGTTTGCAGCTGTTCTATTGACGTCATTTTGATACGGCCGGCCAAATTTCAGTACATTCTAAATTTTTCCTTTGGAATTATGACTTTTGAGAATAGGATTTCTTGTACATTTTACTTTACAAATATTGTGCAATTATCCCAGTGCCAAATATTTTATAAGCAACCTTGGGGATTCTGTCTTCCGAAGTATTTTCGATAAATCCTTTTTCTTTTCACACTGAGCTTTATCTTCACATCCTCAGCCCCCTTATCCCCCCATTTTTCCTGGTACTAGTGATTGAACCCAGGGACTCCGTACTAAGCTACATCATCAGCTTATGTTTTTGTTTTGATTTTGAGACATAGTCTTGCATAGTCACTAAATTGCCTAGGCTGGGCTCGAACTTGTAATTTTACTGCCTTAGCCTCTGAGAGTACTGGTATTACAAGCTGTGCCACCAGGCTGGGTTTTGATCCCTTTTTTAAGTTTTTATTTTATTTTTATTTTTTGAGGCAGCATTTTGTTAAGTTGCCCAGGCTGGGCCTAAACTTGTGATCTTCCTGCCTTTGCCTCTAACAGTGCAGGGGCTACAGCCACTGTGGCTGACTACATGGCTTAATTGTTTTTGACAACTTCTTAAATTTCTTTCTTTCTTTCTTTCTTTTTTTTTTTTTTAGACAGGATCTTACTCTATAGCCCAAGCTGGTCCTGAACTCACTATGTAGCCAGGCTGGCCTTGGACTCACAGCAGTCCTTCTGCCTCAGCCTCCTGAGTGCTGGGAATACAGGCGTTTGCCACCATGCCTGGCTTTATGTGGAGCTGGGGAATCGAACTTAGGGCCTTATGCTTGCAAGGCAAGTGCTTTAACCACTGTGCCATTCCTCTAGTCCTAGTGACAGCTTTTTTGAGATACAATTTATATACCATATAATTTTTCCTTTTAAAGCATGTAACTCACAATGGTTTTTATTTTTACGGCGTTGTGCATCCATCGTCACAATTAAATCTCAGCATATATTCATTCCTAAAAACTAAACCCCATTCTCCAGAACTTACATTCAACAAGTTAGTCCCATCAGCAGCTCTTCCATTCCCTTTTCCCTTCAGCATGCTGGCGTCCAGTAACTACTTCCTATTTCTGCGGATGTCCCCCTTCCAGACATTTCGCATGAATTGAATCTTTTGCACCTTTTGCTTCTTTTGCTTAGCTTGGTGCTTCCAGTATTCCTCCACGTTGCAGTGTGCGTCCACCTGTTGTGACTAATGTTGATATTCCATTGTATGACTGCTTATTCATCAGTTTGTGGACATTTGGGTAATTTTGGGGTTACTAGGAATCATCATGGGCACTTGAATATAATTTTTTGTCTCTCTCTCTCTATATATATATTTTCAATTCTCTTGAGTATATACCTCAGCATGGAATTACCAGTGTGCGACATTGTAGCTCTGTGTTAGTATGCTTGAGTAAATGGTTGAGAAAATTCATTGAACTCTTTCTTAAACAGCTAATCCATGGTGATGTCAAGTGTTTGTTCTGATTCTGTCTTCTTCCCTGGCATTCCCATTACATATATGTCACATCTTTATTCTTCCACAGTTCTGGGTATTCTTTTCCATTTTTTCCCATTCTTTTTTTTTCTCCTTTTCACTTTTGGAAATTTCTATGATGTTTCTTCAAGCTCATTGACTCTTTTCTAGACAGTGTCCAGTCTACTAATGTGCTCATCAAAGACATTCTTTATTTTTGCTCCAATGTTTTTAATTCCTAACATTGCCTTTGGCTTGCCTCTTACTGTTTCCTTTTCTCTGCTTGCATCATCCATCATTTCTTGCATGCTGGTCATTTTTTCATTTAAGCCCTTAGCATATAGTTATAGATATTTCAAATTTCAAGTTCGATAATTCCAAAATCTGTGCCATAGATAAGTCTAGTTCTGCTGCTGCTTTTGTCTAGAGAGGTGCTGTTTTCTGACTGTCACTAGGACTTGTGATATTTTGTTGAATTTGGGCAAGATGCATTATGTAAAGGGAAGTGAAGTAGATTGACCTTCATTTTATTTTTTGTTAAAATTATTCTTTTTATTGGTATGTATTTGTAATACATAACAATAATCTGTCTGAGATATTGGTGCATAAGCATATTATTTTTACTTCTTTTCCCCCTTCCCACCCTTGGCTCCCCCAAATCCTCCATTACTCTCCACAAAATTTACCTCCCTATTTTCTTCCATCACTTTTATTTTGCTCTTTCACTTACCTATATTTTAAGTTTCTCAGAGAAGCCATGCCTAGCTTAAGTGGTGCTAGGCAATCGAACTCAGGCTTATGCTTGCTGGGCAAGGGATTTAACTACTGAGCTATGCTGCCAACTTCTGTACACAACTTTGACAAACTTGACATGCATTCTTCCCTGTATCAAAGTAAAACAGTAAAATATGCGGAAAATACACAGTTTGGTTTTCCATCTTCAACTTGTAAAATCTCCAAATGCAATTAAATTGCTCAAAAAATTTTTTAGAATGAAGCTAGAACTGTCAGCTGTCAAATAACCTAACAATAACATAGATGAGACTGACTCTAGTACTTTCAAAAATGAACTAGCTCCATCTGTTGCAAAAATATGTCATGACTTTTCTGTCAGTCCAGTATATTGCCTAAAAGTGGTGAGAGTGGAAACCTCTTTTTTTTTTTTTTGTTCCTGATTTTAGGGCAAATGCTTTCAGTTGTTCCCTATTTAGGATGACATTGGCAGTAAGTTTGTCTTGAATTGCTTTTATCAGCTCAAGGTGAGGTCCTCCTATACCTATTTTCATCAGAATTAAAAAAAAAAAACACAACTGGATGTTCAATTTTGTCAAAGGCTTTTTCTGTATTTATTGAGGTAATCATGAGATTTTTGTCCTTGCATTTGTTTACGTGGAGTATCACCTTAATAGATTTATGTATATTGAACTGTCTTTGCATCACTGAGATGAAGCCAACTTGGTCATAATGTATAATCTTTTTAATAAGTTGTTGTATTCCCTTCACAAGTATCTTTTTTTTTTGAGACTGGTCTCATTTTGTAATTCAGGCTGGTCTTGAACTTATTATATAGTCCAGTCTGGTCTAGATCTTTCAGCAATCCTCTCACCTCAACCTCAAGAGTGCTGGGATTACAGGCATGTCACCACACCCAGCTATTATGTGATGCTGGGGGATTGAACACTGGTCCTCATGCTTCCTAGAGCAACCTCTGTAATCACTGAGCTACAGCCCCAACCCTACAGGTATCTTGTTAAAGATTTTTCATCTGTATTCATTAAGGATATTGGTTATTGTTGTTAAGAATTTCTAGTTTTGGTATTGGGGTAAAGTTGATTCCCGCAAGGAGTTTACCAGTGTTTCTTCTCTTTCAGTTTCATGGAAAAGCTTGAGAAACATTGATGTTAGCTTTTCCCTCACGTTCTGGGAATATGGCAGGTCCTGGTGTTTCTTCATTCTTTATTGCCTCAGTTTTTGTCACTGGTTGTTGTTGAATTCAGGATTTTTATATTTTCTTGGTTGAATTTTGGGATCTCATATGTGTTTATGCATTTATCCATTTCTTCTAGATTTTTTAATTTATTGGAACATAGATTTTCAAAATTGTTTCTTGATTTCAGCAGTGTCCATTGTGATTTAACATTTTTGTTTCTAATTGCATTGATATGGGTGTTTTCTTTCCTTCTTTTGGTAATCTTGCTGGGGTTTTTATCAATCTTATTTATCCTCTCAAAGAACCACCTTTATGATTCATTGATCTTTATGACTTTTGTTTTTTTGGTCTCTATTTCATCTATTTCCACTCTGATCTTTATAATTTGTTTACTTCTACTGCATTTGGATTTGGATTGTTTTCGTTTCTTTAGGGCCTTAAAGTACATTGTTAGATTATTTGAAATTTTTCTGTCTTTTTTCTTTTAATGTGTACATTCATAGCTATAAATATCCCCCCAAGTACTGCTTTCATTTTGTCTCACAGATTCTGGCTTGATGTCCTTCTGTTGTCATTTGGCTTAAGGAAGCTTTTGATTTTCTCTTTGGTTTCTTCTGTGATCCATTGCTTTTCAATAATGTATTATTTAGTCTCCATTTATTTGTATAGTTTCTGTAGTTTCTTTTGCTGTTGATTTCTAGTTTCATTCTGCTATTATCTGAAAGAATGTTTTATGGTCTGCTTTAGAAAAAAGCCCATGTGCTGCTGAGAAAAAGGTGCATTCTGTTGATATTGGATAGAACACTGTAGATATCTGTTAAGTCCATTTGTTCCATGGTGTGGTTTAGTTCTGATATTTCTTTGTGGATTTTTGTCTGATTGATCTGTCTATTTGTGAGAGTCAGGTACTGAATTCCCTGAGTATGGTTATATCGGGATCTATTTGACATTTCATGTCTAGTAGTTTTTGTTTTGTAGTATTGGCTGTGGGATATGTGTAATTGTGAGTTCTTCCTTTTGGTTTGCTTCCTTTAGCAGTGTTCATTGATGTATATTTCTGTCACTAAGCTAGTACCATGCAGTCACGATTATTTTGTGGTGAACTTTGAAATTGGGAAGTGTGTCTTCCAATGTTATTTTCTTTCAAGTTTATTTAGACTATTCTGAGTTTGTTGAATTTCTATATGAATTTCACAATTGACTTGGCAATCTTTTTAAAAAAAAAGCAGCTGTGCTTTTGGCAAGAAGACTGTGTTGAATCTGTAAATCAGTTTGGGGATTATTGACATCTTAATATCTCAAGCCTTATAAACCACAGTCATGTGATAACTTTCTATTTATAAGCCTTCAAAATTCTCTCAAAAATGCTTTTGATTTTTATTGTAGAAGTTTTGAGTATCTAGTTACATTTATTCCTAAGAATTTTATTGTTTGATACTAATGTATTTAGAAATTTTGAAATTTCCTTTTTGAGTTGTTCCTTGCTACTGTGTAGAAATGCGATTGATTTTTGTATAAAATGTATGTAGAGTTTTAATATTGTATAATAAACTGTCTTAGTTGCTTCCTCTTTGCTGTGACTCGACACCCGACATGCCACAACTTTAAGGAGGAAAGATTTATTTTAGCTTACAGTTTCAGAAGGTCTCAGTGCATTTATGGGTGGGTGGTTGGACAGTGGTGGAATCACATGGTGGAGCTGCAGCTAGAGCTGGAACTGGAGTTCCAGGGACAGAGATCCTTACAGCATGATGGAAGAGAGAGACTGGGAGGACCGTATGCCCCTCCAGGTGAATCCCTATGCATCAGCTCTGTATTTGGGTTCTTTCAAAAGACAGAAATTACAGATTTTATCACAAAAGGGTCTATTAGGAAGGTTTACAAATCCAAGGATAGAGGTAGTCCAAGATGACTGCTCAGCCATGAAGTAAATCTCCTGTCGGGAACTGCAGTACAGCTGGTGAGGTTGAGAGTCCGCTGTAGATCTTGGGCGAAGACCAAAGCCTGAATGAAGATCAGCGACAGGAGAGCAGCGTCAGGCAGACAGGCGCAAGTCGAGACTGGAGTGAATCGGAGCTGAAGATCTGCGATGTGTACCAAGTCGGTGTCCTTAGACAATTGCGAAGGCAAGAGCTTCCCCAGAGGAAGAAGCTGTAACAATCTTCCCTCTTCCTTCCTTTTATACCCTTCGAATTCCATTTGGCCCTCCCACAACTGGGTGGGTGCTCTTCTCTCATTGGCCAGCCCACAAATGACTCACACTCTAATCCAGACCAGTTCTTGATCCCCAATCTAGGGTTGGATCACAAATGGTAATCCTAATTCCCTCAAGCTGACATAATCTTTTCAATGGCCGCAAGCTCCTTCCAGCCAGGCCCCACTTCCAACACTACACAGTATCCATAGGAACATGAGGTTTTGGGGAACACTCCAAATCCAAACCACACCATAAACCATGATGGAACTTCTACACATCATTGAATAGAAAGAAATGGAACCACATGAGCATCTCAATATACAAAAAGCAATTGAAAAAATCTGACACTTCTTAATTATAAATAAACTTAATAAACTAGGAATAAAGGCAGATTTTTTGAACTATTGAGATGTATATCTGAAAATAACCATCCTTAATATCATTCCCACTATTAAAATACTGGATGCTTTCCCCCTAACACCAACAACAAAACAAAGATATACACTATTCAATACTTTTTTATATTATGTGGTATATTATATTAATTGAATTTAGGATAGTAAATCAGCCTTGCTTTCTTAGGATAAACCCTACCTAGTATGGTGTGTAATTTTTTTTATATGCTATAGGATTTGGCTTGTTAGTGTTAAGATGAAGAATTTTGCCTGAGTATACCAGAAGGGTGTTTTTTTTGTGACATTCTTGTCTGATTTTAGTATCAGGGTAAAATGTACCTCACAAGGTGAGTTGCAAAATATTCACTTTAGCTATTTTTAATTCGTCGACTTGCTTATGAGCTCAATCAAATGAGTATTATATGTTTTTCACCCATCCAAATCCTAAGTATCTAAAGTATGCAGCATAGCTCACACAAAACAGATATTTAATGGAGTTTGTCTTAAACTTGCTGCATATCAGATCTAATGAAAAGACTTCAGTAAAACTAAGAGTAAACTAAGTTAAACTGAAACTAAAACTTCAGAGAATTAACAGAGACATAAAACTGTTTCTTGCAACGTAATTGTTACTATCAATTATTCATATGAAAAATTTTTTAGTAAAGTGATACTTTCACTGAATTAGATTTTGGTAGCCAAAAACAAATATTTAAAAGTTGATAATTTTGGAAAATTTGGTGATTTGGCTTTTGGCTTACTTGGTCATTGGTTTGTTTTCAAAAAGTACACTTGCAAGTAATTGCCTAGTTCCTAGGTGCAGGTAAGGGTCAAGAGGATAAGAAATTGAGAAGACTGTGCCTATAGAATCTTTTTATTTTTTTTTTGGAGATGTAGCTCCTGAGGTTAAGGGTCAACAATGAGAACTGAAGGTAACATAAAGAGTTTAAGAAAAAGGGAGAAAGATTGCAGTAGTAAAGACTGAGCAACTCAGGTTTGTTGTTTAGGACATGGCTCTGTTTGTACCAATTCAGTGATTATATGATTTTTTTAATTGTTGTTTATCCTAGGGTTTTTCTGTTATGAGAGCAAAAGGGTACAGACATCTTCTGAATGGGAGAGAAAGACAAGAGGTTGAATTGGGGCTGGCTGGAGAATGGTAAAGTTTTCGATGAACCATATGTCCAGGCTGGGATGGAAAGGGAGAAAGGCTTGGTACATACAGGAATAAAGAGAGGGTCCAAAGGATTGATGTTGCAAAAAGTTGGAGGTTGAATATCTCTGTGGAAGGGAACAAAGGGGTCCAGAAACAAGAAGCTGGTTTTATAGAGTGAGATTCTAGGGGGTAAAAATTTAAGAGTAAAGTAGAGCTGATCAGGAAAAGGTCAGACGTCTGGTAAAGAGTAAGCTTGTTAGGTGGGTTACTGGAGGTAAGGACCTTGTAGAACTGGGCAGGGGGAGGGGGGAGCATCTATGTGTGTAGTTAAACATATGGATGGAATGGTAGCAGGCCTTGGGATGGTGAGCTCTACTCTAGGTCTTAGACTGTACTGAATGTTTGTGTGATCAAGAGCTGTCTCCCTACTCCCATCTCCTTCAGTCAGGCATGAGTGGTTCTATCTGTAAGTCAAAGAAAGAGAGAACCTAGTTCTTAGTGTTTCTAATACTACTCTAAAGAAGACTTTAACTTTCCCGTATTAGGCTTCTGTCTTTGCTTGTTTCATGTTGATTTCTCAGTCATGTTTTGAACCTATGCTTGCCTGCTCTTGCTAGATTTCTGTGCGACTAAGTTTAATGATTCATTTTGTCATTAGTTGTGAGACGCATATTGTAAATATATTCTGTTGGAAGACAGACAAGCCCATGCCTCTAATCCCAGCATATCAGGAGGCTAAAGCAGGATAATTGCAAATTCGTGTCTCATCTGGGCAACATGATGACTTAGCAAGATAGTGTATCAAAATAAAAAAAAGAAAAGAAAAATGAAAAAGATCTAGGTATGTAGCTCAATGTGAAGGCTCTAGGTTCACACTCTCTCAGTACCAGGAGGCAGTAGACAAGCCCAAACTCTACGCTTGTCAATTGACTTCCTTAGTGTTGGAACTGCAAGGGCTCTGGACTCTAAAGACCAAGATTATCAGGAGGTGATTCAACTAATATCTTGAGTACTAAAGAGAAGAAATTTTACAGACATGTAAGAATTATGCAAATTTCAGTGGTGAAAAAGTTGTCCCTTCCCGCACTTTGCTTTGAGTTGAAGACTTTGGAATTTTCTCTCATCATATTTCTTTCCTTAAATGTTTGTCTCCACATCTAAGGCCTGGTAAAAGTATCAAAAATTTATATATTAATCTTCAAAATTCGCTTTTTAAAATGTGCTTTCTTGCAGGCTGCTGCTGGGTTTCTGCTCTTTGTCATTGTCACAGGCTGCTTAAACTGTCTTTATGGTTTTTGTTACTGTCCCTCTCGAAAGGCGGTTCTATCAGAGGTCGACAGTGAACATCCTAGTCCAGCGGCCAAATATTCATTAAGCTTCTAATCTAAAGCTGGTCAGCTTTACTAGGAATATAAAAATTGGTGTGCCCAACAAGCAGTCTACTTACACAAACTGACATCTTTGAAATTCTCTTTTCCTGGACATAGACACACTGTATGTTAGCTGTAGTCCTTTTCTCAGGGCTTTTATTTCTCTGTCTGGCCTCTGTATATCAGCTCTGTCCTAAGCCTTCTTTTTTTCCCCTCTGTATATTGATTCTGGGAAATTGTCAACTAGCTTGATTGCTTCAATTCCCATGTACGTATGTGTGCCTTTCAAATCTGGATTGCTAGCTCACATATAGCCTTTGAGCTCCAGAGTACCCAATGACAATTAACTAACACGAATATGCCTATAACACACTTGGTTACAGTAATTCCAATCATCTATCTTCGTTCTCTTTGAATTAAATATCTCTATCCAATTGCCCAAGCAGAAGCCTGGTATCAACCTTGACTCTGAACTTCTTTCTCTATCTCAGGTAGCCAATGTCTAGATGATCTACTTTTTCTATAGTGTCAGATCTCCCAGTGCTATGGTTTGGATCTGGAGTGTCCCCCAAAAGCCTCATGTATTTGGATATAGTGGGATATCTGTGGAACTGTATGTTGTTGGGAAGTGGGGCCTTGCTGGAAGGGGTGGATTCTTAAGGCTTGACCTGAAAGTAACTGAGACAGAAATTGATACCATGAGCCAGGTAGTGGCTGTGACTTTACCTTACCATGTAAACTGGTTTGTGGGAGGAGTTTGGAAAGGTTTGACTATGCCAGCTAGAGAAGCCTTAAAATACTCTGAGCTGAGCTTGATGAGATAGTCTGTTCAGCACCTAAAAGACCACAACACTAATAGATGTATGGATTATAAAGGCCAGACTCAAGACATTTCATATGAAAAGAACTTTATTGGCAGTTGGTCCAGACACCATGTGTGCTACTCCTTGGCAAAAAATGTTTTGGCATTTTGCTCTTGTCTAGATACTTCACCTGAAGCTGAGATTAAGGAATGTTGACTGCATAATCTGATGGAAGAAATATCAAAGAATCCCAATGTTCAGGCTGTCACATTGGTGCTATCTGTGGCTTTTAGCCAACACTATGGTGAAAGGCAGGAAAAAATGACAGAGAAAAATGATAAAAAGTGTTTCCCTTGAGGGTGTCTCAGGCATCGGGGAAATTTCATCCTTTACCACTTAAAAGGTGCAAAGGCAAAGGACCTTGCTCTGTGAAGAGGACCCTGGGGCATTCTGTAGGACCAAAGAGAGAAGTGTTTGCCAGAGTTCAGCCACCTGGAGATCAGCCACACAGGCACTTGGAGGCTGCTGCAGCCAAAGCTCAGGAGGACCGTCAGACTACTGTTCTAGCCTTTGGTAAACCTTGGCATTGTCCACATGGTGCTGGTTTCACAGGCATGAAGAATGTAAAAGTTGTGGATCTTAGAGGGTTCCACCCAGATTTCAGAGGAAAGCCTGTAGGACAGGCAGTGTGCCCCTGAGAGGGCAGTACAGTACATGTGAAGGAGAAGCTAAGGGTCAGTGGAGACCCCAGAAATTTGGAGGTGCCAGAAATGTGGATTGTCATCTGAGGAAAGCCACAGGTTGTGAATGGAGTCAGCCAAAGGAGAAACTATGGAGTCGGCAGCCAGAGGCAACATTGTAGGAGCAGAGTTTGCCACAGTTTTATCTCAAATGCTGGGCACAGAACTACAGAATTTAATGCTTGCCCTGCTGGGTTTAAAACTTATTTTGGTCTGATTGCTTTCTATCCTTCTGTTTCTGTCTTTTGGAATAGGTATGGTTTCCCTGTGCCATTGTATATTGGAAGTGCTTCAATTTTATTTTCACTGGAGCTCATAGCTAAGGGTTTATCTTGAGTCTCAGAGGAAAGTTTGGGCTTGGGCTTTCTATCAGTGTGGAACTGTTAAGATTTTAGCAACTCTTAGAGAAGGACTAAATGCATTCTGCATAAAGTGGACGTGAGTCTTTGGAGGTCACAGGCAGCATGCTATGGTTAGATTTGGAGTGTGCCCTAAGAGCCTCATGTATTTGGATGTATTGGGATATCTGTGGAACTGTGTACTGTTGGGAAGTGAGGCCTGGCTGGAAGGGGTGGATGCTTGGGGCTTGACTCGAAAATAACTCAGGCAATGAGTTTCTGTCTGACTGAATGTTCTTTTTCAACTCTCCATGAATTCCTTAACTAGCTTCCTATTTCATTTCCCTACTTCCAGTCTTGTCCCTTTCACCTGTCTTCCAGTCCGATGCAAGAGTCATCTTTCTGAAAAGCAAGTTGGATCCTTTCTCTCCACTTAAAAATCCTTCAGTGGCTTCTCTAGTCCTTCGGATAAAAACCACTTTATTGTTTCTTACAGGGTCCTTTGTAACCTGATCTTGCCTGGCTTTCCTGCTTCATTTCCTCTACTTTTTCCTCAAATACTAAATCCCAGCTGTACCAAATTACTTGAAATTTCTCAGACACTTTGTTTCCTAATTGAGCACTTTATACCTGCAGATCTTGCAGCATAGAGTACCCTCCCCATTGGCTTTTCTCCTCTCTGCTTTATGAACTCCCGCTCATTCCTTAAGATTCAGCCCTAGTACTCTTTCTGCTGCGAAGTTCTGCACTGACCTCCTTTTTCCTTCATACTCCAGTCTGCCACACATGTAACCACTTTCATAATACATGTCTTACTATGTTGTACTTGAATACGATCTGCCTCCCCAAAGGGTCCTTTGAGGGGCTAATACTATATTCACCATCCTAGCATTATTCTGTAGGTACAAGGAATCTGCTAGCTACATTCATTTGAAAATTATTTGAGAACGTAATAATTATAAAGAAGACACAGTACTAAGGTTCTGGGTTGAATTTTGCAGTTTCCCTTTCTTTTGTAAAGGGATGTTCATGGGCTCCTTCTTGGGTTCTGCATTCTCTTTGCCCTCCAGTATCTGATCTCAGCCTCATTTCCCCCTGCATGTGCAGACTGAGTCACTCCAGCCATTTCCTTAGCTTTAATTGCTGACAACTCTGAAATCATTCTCCCAACACAGATCTCGTTCCCAAGTTCCATATGGTCCCTGGCATCTCAAACTCAGCACGTACATATCGGAACTATCTTTTCTTTCTTTCATTGTTTTATGAGACAAAAGAAGAAGAGAGTTGTAGGAAAGTGTCTAAAACCATTTTAAGGAAAAGAATTTATGATGAAGTTGGGAAAGTGTGATTGAGTGACATCTCTAGGTTCAGATTTTTTATTGCCATCTTCTAGTAAAATTCTTTCATGTTATGCTACCTCTACTGGGTTACACAGTGTGGAACGTCTATATGAAGCCACAAAGTAACTGAAGCTTAGGACAGAGCAAGAATTTGTTTCGGTGACACATGGTCTCATTCTGTAGTCCAGGTTCATCCTAAACTCACTATGTAGCCCAGGCTGGCCCTAAACTCATGGCAATCCTCCTGGCTCAAACTCTTGAGTGTTGGGATTACAGGCATGTACCACCATGTCTGGTTTATGTGGTGCAGGGGAATCAAACTCAGGGCCTCCTGTTTGCTGGTTAAGTGCTCTAACCACTGTGCTGTTCCTCCAGCCCAGAATACAAATTTTGGTAGAAGAAAATATGTGTGCATGTATGTTACAATATTTAACTTTGTAAGAACTAAAATTTTTATTTTTATACTAAACAGATATTTTGTAAAGCAAAATGCCAGATGTTAGAAAAATATAAATTCTTTTCCCCAAAATGTAAGCACACAAACTATTTCTATCAGTAGACCATCTCAGATTTAACTATCACATTTATTTTTGAGAGTCAGAGAGTAGACAGATTATGCCCAGACAGTTAAGAGGACAAAGAAGAACACTTTCACAACACCATCATTATGCAGGTGTGAAGAATGGGGCTTTGTGGGTGTTCTTTTTCAAAGGAAGCACGAGGAAACAGAAGGGTAAAGTTAGTGCAGAATGCAAACTATTGTGTTTTGGATCTGGAATGTCCTGAATAAGTCTTATGCATTTGGATGTTACAGATTATCTCTGGAGTTGTGTGCTGTTAGAAGTTGAAGCCTGCTCTGGAAGGTGGATTATGGGTGGCTGGCAACAGTGGAAGCATATGGCTGAGGTGGAGGTAGAAGCAGCTCCTCACAGCACTGCAAACAGGAAGCCAAGTCAAGTCTCAGAAGGAAGGGAGCAGGTAGCATATCTCCTTCTAGATCTTGTCCCACTGCTGTACCCCTTCTGGGTCCAGCCTCAGTGTTTTGCCCCTTCCATGTTTAAGCCCCCAATCCAGGACAAGCCTGTAATGCAATCCACTCTCCTGTAATCCAATCCATTATGTACATGTGGTGGAAGACAGGCATGTGGTAGGTTATAGTTATAGTCATGTGGGTTATATTACAGGAGTGTGGTAGGGGTTTAAACCTGGAAGGGGTGGAATACTGAGGCTGGACCCAGAAGCGGTAGATCACTAGGACAAGACATGTAAGGATATATATTCCTTCATTCCGGGACTTGACTTGGCTTCATGTTTGCAATGCTGTGAGAAGCTGCCTCCACCTCTGCCTTGGTCATGTGCTTCCACTGTTGCTGGCCACCCATAATCCACCCCTCCAGCCCCAGCCCCAATCTCCTAACAGCACATGGTTCCATAGATAATCCATAACAACAAAACATGAGACTTTTGGGGGATATTCCAGATCCAAACTCCAGTACAAAACTAGACTGGGTAACACAATACAACGTATTGACTCACTTAGTAGACACTTATAGATGCCTGTTTTATTCCACATTCTTTACTGGGTATTTGGAGAAATGAATTAAGGCAAGGGCCATAGCTCAGTGATTAATGCACTTGTGTAGCATGCATTAGGCCATGGGCTCAATTCCTTATCACTGCATAAAATCTAGCCAGGCATGTTTGCCAACACCTGAAATCCCAGCATTTGGGAGGCAAAGACAGGAGGATTTCTGTGAGTTCAAGGCCAGTCTGGGCTATAGTCAGTTGAGGATCGGCCTGGGCTATAGAGAGAGAGACTCTATCCAAAAAAAAGTTCACCATTTTCTGATGGGTGTTAAATAATTAGCAGACATTGATATAACGAAGGGTATACACTGGGAAGCTTGACCACTAGAAAACAAAATGATCTCATTTACAACAGCTTCAAAAGGATAAAACACATAAGGGTATAACAATGGAGATGAAAGACCCATACACTGAAAACCACAGGACACTGATAAATAGATTGAAGAAGAAACAACTAGAAAGATAGCCTGTGTTCACATATTGGAAGAATTAATATTGTTAAAATTTCTAAACTACTCTAAGTGATTTACAAATTGAATGTAATTCCTATCCAAATTCTAATGGTATTTCTTACAGTTAAAGATAAAATAATTATAAAATTAGACTATAATCCCAAAAGACCTCAATGTAGCCAAAACAATATTATAAAATTCAAAACAGGAGCTGGGGATATAGCTCAGCGGTTAAAGCACTTGCCTGACAAGTGGAAGGTGCTAGTTTGATTCCCCAGCACCACATAAGCCAGGTGTCATGGTGTACGCCCATAATCCCATCACTAGGTAGGCTGTGGCAGTAGGATTGCTTTGTGTTTGAGGCCAGTCTGGACTCTATAGTGAGTTCAGGATGAGACTAGACTCAAAAAGAAATAAAAAACCTGAAAGCATCTCTTTCCTTGATTTCAAATGATATTACAAAGCTAGAGTAACCAAAACAATATGGCGTTGGTATAAAAATAGACATATAGATCAGGAAGTAGGATAGAGCCCAGGGTGGGGGATGACAACATTCATATATGATCAAGTGTTTTCTGATAGAAGTACTGGTAACACACAGAGGGAAAAGAACAACATTTTCAGTAACCGGTGCTTGGAAAACTGAATATCCTTATGCTAAAGAATGATACTGGATCACTTTCTTACATTATATACAAAAATTAACTTGCAGCCAGGCTTGGTGGTACATGCCTGTAATTCTAGCATTCTAGGAGGAGGGCAAATTTGAGCCCATCCCAGGAGGCTTAGTGAAACCTTGGTTCAAATAAACAATGAAAAACAAGATGAGGAGATGGGGATGTAGATCAGTGTGAAAGCTCTGGATTCAATCCCCAGGACAAAAATAAAGTTGCTATGAATGAAAGACTTACATGTAAGATGCGAAACTGTAAGACTTAGAAGAATCTCCTCGAGGGGCTGGAGGTGTAGGTCAGTGATAGATTGCTTGCCTAGCATGCATGTTAGCATGCATTTGTTCCCTAGATTTGCAAAGCAAACAAGTTAGATTATATCAGACTGAAAGGCTTCTAATCAAAGAAAGCAACAAAATGGAAAGGCAGACTAGGGAATGGAGAAAATATTTTCAAGCCATTTATTTGATAAGTTGTCAGTATCCAGATTACAGAAGGAATATACACAAATCATGAACAAAAAAATAATCTGACTAAAAAATTGGCAAAGAACCCAAATAATTATTTTTCATAAAAGACATATAAGTGTTCAAGAAGTATATGAAAAAGTATTAAAGATCACTAGCCGGGCTATCAGAGAAATGCAAATTAAAAGCAGAAGTTACTCTCCCATAGAATGACTGTTATCAAAAAGATAAAAATAAAAAAGCACTGGTGAGGGCAGTCATGGTGGCGCATATCTGTAATCCCAGCCCTCTGGGAGGCTGAGGCAGGTGAATCTCAAGTTTGAGCCCACCATAGGTACTCAGAGACTTAATGAGACTCTGTCTTAAAATATAAATAAATAGATAGTAAAAGGGCAGAGAATAAATAAATGAGTGGCAATGTAATTTAGTGTGAGGGTTCTGAGTTTAATCCCTAGTACTGCAAAAACAAACAACACACACACACACACACACACACACACACACACACACACACACACATACACACACACACACACACACACAGTGTTGGTGAGGGCTCGAAGAAAGGCAGTGGTTGGTGGGAATGTTAATAGGAACAGCCATTATGGAAAATAGCATGGAAGTTCTTTAAAAATAATTGTAGAACTCAGTGTCTAGAAGTGGTTTCTGTACTCTCACACTTACTTTAGCAATATTCACAACGGCTAAGCTATAGAAAAACCTACATGTCAGTTGATACAGGAACAGATAAGTAAAAAGGCATATGTATCATAGGATTTTATTCAACCACAGAGAGGGAATTCTTGTGACAGGATGGATGGACCAGAAGGATCTTATGCTAAGTTTTTCTGTATAGGCCAAATACAGAAAAACATGTTCCTGTGATTTAAACTCATAGACACAAAGAAGCTAAGGGGTAAATAGGGGAAATGGGGGATGTGATCAAAGGCTCCAAACTTTTATTTCTTTTTGGTGCTGGGGATTGAATCTAGGGCTTATATATGCTAAGCAGACACTTTACATGGGGCTATACTCCTAAGCCCTGGAACCAAATAAACACACACACACAGATACACACATATTTTTTAGACAGGGTCTTGCTCTTTACTATAGGCTGGTCCTGAACTCACTATGCAGCCCGGGCTGACTTCGAATACATAGTAGTCCTCCTGCCTTGAACCCGGAGCCTTGTGCTTTCTAGGCAAACACTTTAACCACTAAACTATGCCCCCAGCCCTCATTCAGTCATAATCTGAACAATGGGAAGTTATGGGATGTATTAAGGAAAAAAAAAAAACTGAATTGAATAACTAGAATAATGCAGAGATTTGCTTGAGGAATTCTTTTAATAGTTCATGAAAAAATATCATTTCAGCTTTTGTCTTAGAAATGTATAGGTGCTTTCTGTCTGTGGTTTGGTTAGAAATATTCCAGGAAATTGGAATTTGAAATTAAGACATATGCTTACATTCATTAATAATCACTTGCAGCCTTTAAGTCCTCACAGAGGAAGGAGACGATTTCTTTTGTCCAGGTTACTTAGCCATTTCCCTTAGTCCTACCCCTGCACATAGTACCATGTTTATGTTTTCTAAAGCTCCACCAGGGTGTGAAAGGTGTGTCAGGCTTTATAGTAGGGTTATCAAGTGCGAGATCACAGTCCCTGACTTCAGCGGTTTGGTTCAGTCAATCACTGAAGTAGACAGGCAACTGTAGTATGTTGTTATAAATGCTGCACGAGTAGGCTTTCTTGTTGACACAGTGCCCAACAATCCCAAGATGAAGAGATGTTTGACTCCCTGTATTGGGGGGTCCACCGGTCTGTGGTCAGCTGGGACTTTGTGGAAGGGCACAGTGAAGCAACGCTGCTTACTTCGTGCACTTCTTTCCACAAGACTTCCACCTAACTGCACATACAGCTATGAACTGATGAATCAACACACTCACGAGTACCTCATCCCCGTGATTCAGTCATCTTCAACAAGCCCTACTTCAGAACATGTGGAACTCCGGGGGAATATTTTAGATCTACACCCTAACAAATGGTTTGATAGATGTACACTGATGGGACCATAACAGTACATAGGAGACCCAAATGGAGGATGTTGTGGAATTCTGAGGCTTCAAGTCATTTCTGAACATACTTTTGAAGGGTAAGGAGGAACTGACTTGAAAGAAGGCATTATAGTAAAGGGGATTATCAATGAAGTTATTTTTAGAGAGCAAATTTCTTGTGAACGGCGGCTGCAAATACTTGTAGAAGAGGCAGAGTTGGTGGGATCAGGCCACAGAGGACCTTTATATTTGGATTTTATCCACTGAAGTGAATTGTTAGCTGCTGAAATTCTGATTTGAGGCCAGTAACAGCAGGTTATAATCCATTAGTGCATTATATTATCATTATAAATTGGGACCAGTATTTTAACGTGAACTAAAAAACATGATAAAAAATGAATGTACATATATGTAAAGGTAAATGTCTTATGAAGCATATGTACTTGTTTCAATGATTATGTGAATAGCATAGCGATGTAAAATATTTTTTGGTGTGAGTCACAGTAAAAACTTTTTTTGAGAAACACTAAAGGGTTAGTGGTATACCAGCTGATGTATCAGATTACTCTGGCAGAAATTAAGAGAAACCACAGGCTCACATGGCAAAAGTCACTAAAGAAAGGTATTATTTCGGTGTAAGTTAGGCTCCTCAGTTTGGGAGCTCTAGGTATTATAGCTTCGTTGAGCTTTTAATTTGCCACTTTTCAGCATTATTTCCAGCCTAATGCTAGGACTCTGAATAACATACTAACTTACTCTTTTCCAACAGAAAAAAGCATGGATTTTTACAATTGCAAATTTGTTTATCCTGAGCTTAATGGCAAGGGAATGAAAATGACACTTTATAGAAATACTACAGAGGTATTTAGTTTGTCCAGGTAATGAATTTAGAAGAGCCATTCAGGCTTATATATAGATTAGGAAAAAATAGGAAGTGTCTCTCGGTAATATGGATAGAACAGCAAGGTAGAAATGGGAAATGTGCACAGGAAACAATCCAAGGCTGTGCTTGTGGAGTGCACAACTAGAGGCAAGGGAAAGGAGTGAGTATGGAACACAGCAGAGTTACGGAAAGTGGTAGGGACTCTGTTCCATGGAACAAGAGCTACTGAAGATTAACAGGGAATTATGATGATCTATTATCTGATATCACGGTAGCAATGTAGAAGCTGTAGGGTAGACTGAGGCAAGGTAGGGGATTATTGTAGTAACTCCGGATAGATGACTTGGATTTCACATTTAGGCACAGTTGTTTTCAGACTTGAGCAGTATGGAAATAAAATCATTGTGGCCTAACTCTACTGAAGAAAAACTTAAGATTGTCCCTGGCTTTTCTACTTGTAGATAATAGTGGTGGTGAGAGCGTTACATTGTCAACATTATTGTGAAGAACTGGAGCCTGGCATGGAGAACCTGAGTGGTAAGAGTAAATTCCACTTGTTTTACTGGGTTAGGAATTACTTAAATGGTATTTACTCACTTTTTTTTTTTTTTTTTTTGAGACAGGGTCTCATTCTGTAGTGCAGGCTGGTCCTGAACTCTCTATGTAGCACAGGATAGCCTTGGATTTGGCAATCCTCCCGAGTACTGGGATTATAGGCATGCACCACCATACCCAACTTGGTGCTGAGGGATCAAACCCAGGGCCTTGTGCTTGCTAGCCAAGTGCTTTAACCACTATGCTAATTTTTAAGAACAGGAATTACTTAAATGGAACCTAGGTGGACTTGAGAGCTTTCTAATTGGGGTGAAGTTCCTGATACACTGTCACTTCCTGTATGTTCCTTGAACCTTTAGTAAATATTCTAGGATACATAAATTCTTGGGTCAAAATACTGTGATGGAGTGTCCTTTGAGGCAACTGTGGCAGTGGCTCAATCACAAGCTAGCTTCTAGATGGCAAGGCCAAATTATGTTAACTGTTTAGGAAATATGGTATTCCCAGTGCCTAAAATGATGCCGGAATTGACAGAGAATAAACACTTAGGGACTGCTGAAAGCCCAAAAGCAGATACTATCTGATGAGGGGGAGCTGAAAAGCTGTGGCAGTACAGCCACAATTTACCAGCTTTAAGGGAAATGCTCTCTCTAGGCATGAGTGATGACTCCCAAATACCCAGGTAGGGAGGATGTTCATGCCGACAGGAGGAGTGGTGATGTTTTGGGGAAGAAACATTTTTTTTTCAAAAGTCAAGTTCGGTATGGTAGAATATGCCTGTATCACAACACTTGGGAGGCTGAGGCAGGAAGATTACCACTGAGTCCGACACCCGCCTGGGCTACTGAGGCAAACCTTGTCTCAAAAAAACAAAAAATTCAAATGTCTATGGTGCTCAAATGTAAAGAGGCTTGAACTATCAGTTATCCTGTGCAGGATAAACTGGGTTAGAGATGAAGTGCCCTACTGGGAATAGACAAGCTTCAGGTAAGGGCTGTCTATTACATAGGAAAATTACACCAGAATATTTCTATCACTGAAAGTCACGTCTACCTTCTACACCAATGATACCTTCCCCTCAAACCCACCCTTATCAGAGTTTCTATGGGCCACATCCTCTCTGAAGGGACAGCCTACCAGAAAGCCTCTTCTTCCCACTCTACTGGGGATATAGTTAACTATCAGGCCCTGCAATCAAGTGTTCAGGCCAAGGGAGACAGCTTCTTTGGCCACTCTACTCAAGCTTCGAGCCTAAAGGAGCCTTAACTTGGCAGAGCTAAGCCTGGCTTCACTGTAATTAATGAATGTATTAAAAGGAGCACCCTGCCTCTCACAGGCTCCGGCCATTCTGAAACCGGATTTCCCTTTTCTGAGTTCACAAAGAGGCTTAACTTTGACAACAATAAAAATTTCCAGGAAATTCCCAGCAAGTTTAACTTTCTAATGCTCTTCTCTCTTCAATTCTCTCCCCACCCTGAGGAAGAGGAAAGAGCTTATCCTGAAGGCCAACATCCTCTATGGCCAACATCCTCTATTGGACCTTCACCTTTCTGGTCTGTGTGGTAGTACAGAATTCTTAAGTCCTTCTCCAAATCTATTCAGGGGCTGAGAAGAATATATGACAGCAGTGCATGATTCAACCTAGAAATAGGGAATGGGGCAGTGTCCCCTAAAGGTACCTATGACACTAGGTTATTTAAAGAAGCTTAACTTACAAATGTTCATTCCTTCACCCATCAGGAGGAGACCTTTCTCTAAGAAATCCCAGAGGCTTGGCATCTATCCTACGCTGGACGTTAAACGCTAACTATTACGTTAGAGAGCAAGTCTGGAATATAGGATATATGCCCCATCAAAACAAAACTGTATGAACCAACACAACCAAGAATGAAGAACCAGAAATACAGTCATGAATTTACTATTTTAGGAAGAATAAACATTTAGTTTTCATCTTCCAGGAACCCTAGGGAAAGAGGAAAAAAAATCAAATTTACATATACTTGCATAAAGAATTTTATCTATTATGCAAAGAGACAGCCATCTGAATTCCCAGAAGGTTCTGGGCCCCATAAAGACCGTCTGGTTTACAACTCCAGCTCCAGTTCTCCTCATTCTCAAAGAACTTGGAAGGCCTGTGTCCACCGGCATTGAAGCATCGCAGATTCTTCAGCTCTGGTTAAAACTCTCATGTTTGAGCTGTGTGGAAGCGCACACATTTGCTTCCTGGTTTTGGTGGAGGTCCTGCCGAAGCCCACACAGCAGCTGGTTTAGGAGTGTAAGATTGCTGTCCCTGCGAGGCAAAGGCAGGGGTGGGAGGCAATTCCCTTTATATTCGATCACTGCCATCTTTGCCCGATCCTGCTGCTTTCTGTTTGGGATCTGCAACATTCTTGTGTAGCCTCCATTCTGACCTTGGTACCGAGGGGCCAGAACTTGAAACAGCTTTGGGATCAAGTCTTTCTCCTACAGGGCAAGCAAGAATTAGCCAGGAGAAAGCAGTCAGGCACAACCGAAGAAACACTTAACTTTCACCCATTCCCAAAGGTAGGGTTGAAACCCACAATGACAGGTCTATCACCAACCACGGCAGTTGTGGGGATTCATATGCACATCTAACAGGACTAACCTACAACATGCTTCTTACTTCATTCACAATACTGGTTAGGAAATAAGTGCTCTCGCTTAAATCTGCCCAGTCTTCCTTCCCCTACAGGGAGCCGAGGGTTGACTTGGGAGGAAGACTAGGAGCACTCACCGTGAGCCAGAAGTCAGCCATACGCATAGCTTGCTCGTTGGTGTCTCCCAGCTTTCCATAGTCGATGAGCTGTAAGGACAAAACAGACGGATTCAACCCGATCAAGAACTAGGCGCTCATCTCACTCAGAAATTCTAACACCGGACCACAATCCCTTTACTCCACTAGCAAAGCATCGAATTCATGCCGCTTTAACTCCGCAGCCCCAAATCTTCACTTGAGACGCTGCAGCAGTAGGCTCAGCCTCAAGGCCAGGAAGGGTCCGGCGGGCCCGCCCCTTGGGCCACAGGGCGCGAAGGTCCGCACGACCCACTCCTCACCTTCTCCGCGTATCCCCGCATCTCGTCCACACGCGCCCATGAAGCCTCGATGCGTTCGTGTCGCACCAGTCCGGTAAGCAAGTTTCGCAACAGATGGATGCGGGATTCAGGACCAAGGCCCAGGCGGCGGAATACGCGGCCGTGGGAGATGGCGGCAGCCACAGACAGACGCATCCTACCAGCGCCCTCCCACTCCCCGGAGGCCGGAAGTGGAAGCTGGAGGAAGGCGGGTCCGGAACGTTGCAGGGACGCACGCGCCGTGGCTCGGTCGTGGCGGACGTGTCTGCGCATGAGCACCAGAGCCTGCCTCGCTGGCAGTCTGAGGAGGGCGGAGGAGTGCGGGTCTGTCCTGAGGCGGCGGGCTAGGCGGGCTGGGAGCACCGCGAGCACTTCTCGGCGGACTAGGGAGCTCGGCGCCCCCTGGCGTGGCGTCTGGGGCCAGCGGGCTTCCCTGGTGCAGCGCCGGCTGCTGGCGGTGGGCGGGGCGATGCTACGCTCGCCGCGGCGCCTGCCGGGAAAATGAGTGTCAGCGCGCGGTGGCGCCTGAGGGGACCTGGTCACCCTGGGAGCGTCATTTAAGTATGCGGTTCTCAGTGTAACAGTGAAGTGAATAATAATACCCAGAAAAGAAAGACAGGTAATACGCACTTGTTACTGACAGAAGTAAAAATTTAGGTTAAAAAATTATAGCACTGGTCTGGGGGCGTAGCTCTGTGGTTGAAGCGTTTGCCTAGGTTGAGCAAGGCCCTGGGTTCGATTCGCCCGCACCGCATAATAATTTGCGGGCGTGGTGGTGCTCGCCTGTAATCCCGGCCCTGGAAGGCTGAGGCAGTAGGGTTACTATGAGTTTAAGGCCAGCCTGAGTTACGTACTGAGTACAAGACCGGCCTTGACTACAGAGCGAGAGACCTTGTCAACATAATAACACTAAAAAGACCTTTCAGGTTACTTTATTATTTTGCAAAGAAGCCCATGCTCATGTATTTTCATGCCAAGTAATGTACAGTAACATTATTTTTGAGCCTTAACACCTGTACATTTTACAGTGGTTGTCAAAAATGCTTCTTGTTATTGCGTGCTCCACCGCCACAAGATAAGTTCAGACTTGCAGTACCTCAGAATGTACCCCTACAGAACAGGAAAGGGATCTTGGAAGTAGGAGTTTTGAAGATAAAATTAGTTAAAAATGAAGTTATACTGGAGTAGGGTGAATTATCTTTGCTTAATGTGACTTGTGAAGGTGGAGAGATGAACATGTGACCTCCAAAGCAGAAGTTGTCATATGTGGCTGAAAGTCAGGGAAGGAATACCAAGGATTGCTGTTCACATCTGAACCTAGGAGAGCCACACAGATCAGATTTTTCCTTAGATCCTTTAGAGAGCATAGCCTTGTTTACACACTAATTTCTTTTCCTCCAGAACTGAGGGACAATGTGTTTCTCCTGTTTTAAGCCTCAGAGTTGGTAATACTTTGTTACGGCAGCCCTAGCATTCCTCTTGCATGTTCGCATTCAGTAGATTTGTCACTCTGCCTTCACTTACAAGTGACCAGAGAACAACACACACACACACACACACACACACACTCACACACACACATATTTTTTTGGAATAGGGTCTTGCTGTGTTATCCAGCCTGGTCATGCCTGCCTCAGACTCGCAAGTGCTAGGATTACAGGCGTGTACCTCGACACTGGCCTCAAAAGACAATTTTAAATCCTGTTGTTTAATTTTGTTTTGGCTCTTTGGAGATTATTTTTGTATCTGATTAATCTTATCCGAATCTTCATGTTAATTTATATGCACACACACACAGAAAATATGCAATTAAGATTGTTGTTTTAGGTCTGTTGGTTTATAAGCAGTGAATATTGTATTACAAGGGCTGGAGTCATGAAATACACGTGAAGTAAGATTAAAAGATGGTCAACTCTTAGGAGTTTACTATTAAAACTAAAGTGTAGGGCTGAACATGCTCAAGGCCCTGGGTTTGATTCCCTAGTACCATATAATAATTAGCCAGGCATGGTCACATATATCTGAAGGTTGAGGAAGGAGGACTGCCTGAGTTTGAGGCCTGAGCTACACAGTTTAGGAATAACCTGGACTACAGAGGGAGACCTTGACTCAAAACAAAACAAATGAAAATAAGAACAAACAAAACCTAGCATACTAGTAGCACATGTCTGTAATTCCAGCAGTTTGGGAATCTGAGGCAGGAGGATCTCAAATTCAAGCCTAGCCTGAGTATCTTATTTATTTATTTATATTTTTGGAACCAAAACTTTAATCTCAAGGATTCTCACAGAACAAATTATGAATGACAGCATAAAAAAAAAATTGCACAGTAATGCAGCAGTTCAGCTCTACAGTGTACCCTTAAACTGGCAGGACATCAGTATTCTGAAATCCATTTTCTCAATAAAGAATATTACAGCTATACATATTTATAATATAGTGTCAGATAAGAAACTTATGACCTAAGTTAAGGTAAACTTTCTTAAAACTTACCAGGTTCTATACCAACTAGGCAGCTTCTTCTGAGTGTGAAGACTAGTTGAACCTTTCAGAAACCTCACATAGATGAAATGTGCAACCTAAACTTTAGCTGCTAACCTGTGTTTCACATCTGCTTTTAAAGACTGCATTTCTCTGCAGCTGCATACTGTACCCCAGCTACGAAAAGTCACGGATCAATGTTTGCTGCCTTTGTTTCTATAACATTAGAACATCACACTTTAGCTGGGCAGAATTTAGGTTTAGTTTTCAGACTGTGCAAGACTAAAGTTCAAAGTATATTTAATTTTGCTTAAGGGAACATTGTAGATAGCAATTCTTGGTATTGCAAGCCTCAGACAACCCATCTCAAACCATAGAGAATTACATCTTTATAGACTGAGATCTTGTCTCAACATCAGTAGTAAATTTACGGCCTAGTGTTGGAGGTCTGTAATCCTGGCACTCTGGGGAGGTTAAGGCAGGAAGACCAAAGTTTGAGCTCAACCTGGATAATTTAGCAACTTTGACTTGCCTCACCATAAAATAATAATATAATATAATATAATATAATTGAGCTGGAGATGTAGCTTAGTGCCAAGCTCTGGGTTCAGTCCTCAGGGGGGTTAAAAAAAAAAAGGAAGAAAAGTGGGGTGAGGCATTGAAACACAGGGTAAGGAACTCAGGATCCGAGCATTTCTGGCTGATAAGATTTGTAATAGCTCTTGGGAACAAGTTGAGTCTCTGAGAAAGTGCTGATAGTGTCATTAATCTGGTAGTAGTGAAGAAATGGTTCTAAGAAGTATTTTTGGAGGCAGCTGAAGAGGAAAGATACCAGTCTTTAAGAGAATTCTGTTGCTCATAATCTGAAAACCAGAAATTAATTAACTTAGAGTGATCAGATGGGTGGGACCTCTCCAAGCTTCTGGCTGGCTGGCTGGCTTGCTTGCTTTTATTCATTTCTTCTTTATCTTTTCTTCCTTTCTTAAGCAAGAAGGGGTTTACGGAGAAAGTAAAGCTTTCTTGCGGAGAGGGTGAGAGGCGGTCTGGAGTGAGGGTCCGCAGCTTCTGGCATTCTTTGTGAGACCAATCAAGATCTATATTTCCTCTGTGCCTGGTGGCATAGGCCTGTAATTCCAGCCCATTGTGAGGCTGAATCAGGAGGGTTAGTGACATAGCGTGACCCTGTTTGGAAATCAGTAAAAATAGAATAAGCTGGGAATGTAGCTCCATGTGACAGCCTAGTCAAATTTGTGAATATATGCAATGTTTGCATTTGATCCAGGTGGGAAAATAATGGCTCATTTTACATGTGACTGGATGGCTCCTCTTTGTTTTTTGTGTCCTGTCTCACCTGTACTAGATTACTGGTTGTCTAGATTTATCACTGGGACTGGTGTCTCTCCCTCTGTGTGTTTATTTTCTCACCTCCCACTCCTAATCAGGGTCCTAACCCTTCTGCGAATCCCATGTTCTGGGAAAGATCAGACAAACAGATGGCCAATCTGTAGTATTTCATGAAAAGAAGATCATATTAGGTTCCCCTGAAATGAGTTTTTCACATTTAGTTGCTAAGATACGGAGGATAACAGCAAATCAAAAAACATCCCAAGTGGATACAAGCAGTCTTGTAAGCAGTTGAATTTAGAAAAGTAAGATCCCAATCACATGCAGCTAACTTCGAAGTGTTCCCGGCTGTACAGGACGCAAAGTCTGGGTAGAATCAGCATAATCCTTTATGGTGAAGTTCAGCTCTGGAAACGGTGACTCGCTGTTTCCAACTTGGCCAACCCTTTTCATGTGGTGTTCTTTCCCCTCCCTGCTTCATTTCCTTCTATTCTTATTGAGGCAAACTGCCTGCTGCTGAAATTATAAGGTCCTTCAAGGTCAGACAAGAACTGTGACTTAAGTGTTTAATCTTCTTTCCCCTTGACTCCACCCTCAAGCTAGCCTTCTGCTTTTTTGTTTTTAAGTCTTTTGGTGTAAGTTTGTAAAAACAAGGCAGAAAACTTTCTACATCTTTCAGTGTAAGTTCTTACTAAAGTATATCCTCACCCCATTTTTATTTTTGATTTTCAGGCAAGATGTCACTAAGTTTGCTGAATTGCCCAGACTGGGCTTGATTTTTTGATTCTCCTGCCTCAGCCTCCTGGAGTGCTGGAATTCCAGGCTGGTATCACTAAGCCCAGCTAGGTGTAAGATTTTTTTTTTGGGGGGGGGGGCGCGGGGTGAGACAGGGTTTCCCTCTGTAGTTCAAACTGGTCCTGAACTCCCTGTATAACCCATGTTGGCTTCAACCTCATGGTAATCCTCGTGCATGTGCTGAGATCACAGGCATGTGCCACTATGCTCGGCTGATTTTATGTGCTGGGGAATCAGACTTAGGCCCACCTTGTGTGTGCTAGATAAGCACTGTAGCCACTGAGCTACACCCCCAGCCCCTGCTAGGTGTAAATTATTAAAAAGATCTCTTCTGTTTCATGTCTGATTTAAGCCTGAATTTATAAATGTCATTGGCTTTGCAGAGCATCTAATTTGCTTTTGTTTGGGTTCTCTCTTGTGTTCTACCTTAAGTATTTCTTCACCATTGGCTATTGGTTCTTTATCTTCTACTTGCTTTTTTGGGGGGTGGGGGAGAGGTGAGGCAGAATATCAGTAATCCAGGCTGGTCCTGAACTCACCATGTAGCTTAGGCTGGCTTTGAATTCGTGGCAATCTTACTGCCTCAGCCTCCCCAGTACTGGGATTATTTAGGTGTGCACCACCAGCTAATTTTTATGTGGTGCTGGGGAATTGATCCCAGAGCCTTCTGAGGCTAGGTAAGTGCTCTAACTGCTCAGCTACATCCCAGCCCTCCTGCTTACCTATTTTATAAGCCCTTGAGCTGAGTAATAGCTGGACAGTAGGTAGATGAGAGGAGACAGTGGGGTTAGGGGACATAGCTCAGCAGACTAAAGAGCAAGGCCCTGGTAGAAAAAGGGTGAAGAGGGGAGAGAGAGAGAGAGAGGAAGAAAACCAATGAACAGTGGCTATAAACTAGATCCTAGATCCTTTAGAAGGATCCTAGTGTGTCATCCAGTCCAAGGGTTTTAAACCTTTTTTGTGTGTTTTATGATCAAGGCTGACAAATTTTTATGCTGTTGAGTATAGCTGAGAAGTACATATATTTTTAAGTACATAAAATAAAGTATAAAGTAGGTAGGCCTTGATGCACAGACCTGTAATCCCATCACTCTGGGAGGCTGAGACAAGAGGACCACAAGTTTGAGTATAACTTAGCAATTTGGTGAGATTCTGTCTTCAAATTAAAAATAAAAAAATTGGCTGGGAATGTAGCTCAGAGCCAAAGCCTTCAGTTTGGTCCCCAGTATCCTCCCCCTTACCCAGGCCTAAAGAACAAGAAAAGAAACTACTTATTTTGGTACCAAAATATCTTTAAACATTTCCATTATGGCGACATTAATTATAATGGACTATTTGGCTAATATGTTAATAACAAGTTAGTTAATATGTTAATAAGCAATATAATTCTTTGAAAGAAGTGACATAAATAGTATTTGAGATATTTATAACAGCCGTAATGTGACACAAAAATAACTTGGATTTCTACTGGTGAAAATCGTTGCTGTTAATACCCTGTGGTTTGCCGCCCACATACAAATGGCAGCATCTTGTATCTTCACCCGGTTCGTTTCTGTCGACTCAATCTTGCTCTAATCTTCAAACCTCAGGCTTCTCAGCCCAGAGTTTGTAGGTGAAGTGAATAGAATGCAGACCTTGCACTTAGACACAAAAAATTGAGGATAAAATATGGATAAAGATGGAATGATTAGAACATCTCCTCATTGCATCATTGATTTTTTTGGAAGAGAATAAGAATTCTCTACTAAAGTAAAAAGTCTGAGATAATTCTTAGTCTTTTGGCATCTATAACAGATTTTTCCATTCATCAGCTTTAAGATTCAGTTACAGAAATGCATCAGGTAGAGGTCAGATAATGGAAGACAAGGAAGACTGTGGCATTTAGCTACAGAAAGATGCTCTGAGAATTTTTTTTTTTTTTGATAGGGTCTTACTGTGTAGTCCAAAATGGTCTGAACTTACTCAGACTGGCCTCAAATCACAGCAGGCCTTCTGCCTCAGCGTCCGGATTGCTGGCGTTAAAGCTGTGTGCCACCACACTGCACAGCTTTTATCCTGTGATGGGTGATGGAATCTAGAGCCTCTTGCTTCCAAGGCAGTCTCTCTAATCACTGAGCTACATCCCCAGCCCTGCCCTGAGTTTTTATGTGGTGAAGATACTGAATTGAAACCAAGAGCACTGCATTATGCCTACCCTAGCAGAGTGAGTTGACTCAATTTGTGGGATGGACGATGTAGCAATAAACTCAAGGTTCTGGAGCCAACAGAATGCTACTGTCAAGACAGCAGCTCTGGCATTGTTTCCGTCATATGTTGCTCATTAAGCAGTGCTTCAGAGACCACTAGATGGCGCCGCTGCAACATAAAAAGCTAGCAGGAGACGAGAGCTGCTTTTCAATACTAAGACATTGCGTAAGCCATTTGCTACCGAATCTGAGAGAAGCAAGGCCAGGAGACATTCTCTGAGTGATCCAGCATTATTTTACTCAGTGGAGACTAATACTTGCTAAACGTGCTTTTAAAACGGCAGATTGAGTTAAGGCTTTTGTTGTTGTTGTTGTTGAGACAGGGGTTTTGCTTGTAGTCCAGGCTGACCTCACAACAAACCTCCTGCTTCTGCCTCCTGATTGCCTAAGTGCTGGGACTATAGATGTATGCCACCACACCCAGCAGGGCTTCCTAGGCAAGCGCTGTAACCACTGTGCTAATCCTCCAGTCCTGAGTTAAGTTTAAAGTGGATGGAACCATTGATTTTTTTTTCCTCCTCCTAACCCATGAATGGCGACTTGGGAGGGATAGCAGATTATAGAGTAAAATAAAGAGTCATCGTAAATTGTAGTACAAGCTCTATGATACATCCCTTTCTACATCCCTTTCTGCTCTTTGGGTAGGTTTTCAGAAGAGGAGATAGAGGATCAGAGAACTACATGCCAATTTGTTTTTCTCTCTTTCAGCTTCTCCCTTCTCTATTTCTGGCTTCGAGTTTGGGCAGCTGGAGGGAATCTGAACTACCATAGTCCCCTTTTCCTAGGATTCTCTCTACTCCTTCCTATAGAGTATACATCTCAGGCAGGAAAGTTTCTGCTAAGCACCCCAGTAACTGTGGATCGTTAAGTTTGAGGTCCTGTGACAAGCATCCTGATATGTAAGGAAGAGAAGGCTGGCTCTGGCTGGCACACGGGGAGCAAGGACAGTAGGCATCGAGACAAATGAGTGCTGTTAATACTGTAGTTATCAGGCAGAATCTGAGGAGTTCCCCAGAGCGAAGAAGGGCTGGTTGCAGCTTTGCTGACTTTCATCACAGAAAAAGAATTTTATAAACACACTAGAGACATAAGGGGATTTATGCAGAATTTAAAAAAATAACACTGAAAGAAATACAGTGTCGGCTCTAATAGGGAGAGACACATTGTGATCTTAAAGTGGTTATATTTATGGAGATTTGAGGATGGAACTCTGGAATTTGTGCATTTATGGAAAGAGGGGATTCACTTTGCAAATGAAAGGCAGTGGCTCTTCCCAGGGCAAAGGTAATGACCTATTCATAGATGAGAACCACTGCAGGGGATAAGAGTGGAAGAGTTGTGGGGGGCCAGGGATTTGGGGATGTTTTAAGATGGATTGTCTTTGTGGGGCTTTCTTACTTGGTGGGCTATGTTAAAATGCAAACCATTTAACCATTTGTTTGAAACTGAAATATATTGTCCTCTTAATGCTGCATTTACTAAGATTGAGGGCTATTAGGAGAGAGTTCAGTTGGCAGGTGAAAGATACAGGCGCAGAGCCCAGTTTATTGGCTCACTGTCTTTAAGACTCTTGGAAATTTTTCCTTGAAGGGAAGAAAATGAATAACTTGGTACAGCTTTCCTCTTTCTTTCTTTCTTTTTTTAACCTACTTTTATTTTTTGCACTCTTCTATAACTAGTATCACAAAATAGAACTAACTTTTTATGGGGGTACTGGGAATGAAGCCCAAGGTCTTCACTCTAAGCTACATCCCCAACCCATTTTATTAATTAATTAATTAATTTATTTACAACCTCTATATTCAGGGCTGGTCCTAAACTCACTGTTTAGCCCAGGCTAGCCTCCACTGCATGGCAATCCTACTGCCTTAGGCTTCTGAGTCATTACAGGGGTGCATCACTATGCTCAGCTGACTTTCATGTGGTGCTGAGAAATTGAACCCAGTGCCTGTGCACACTAGGTAAAGTCTGTAACGACTGAGTATGCTCCAGCCTCACTTTTGTTTTGAGATAGAGTGTCACAAAGTTACTAAATTGCTCAGGATGGGTGTGAACTTGCAATCCCCCTGCCTCAGCCTCCCCAAGTGCTGAAATTACAGGCTTGCAGCACCAGGCCCTGGAGAAAAGTAGAACTTTAAAAGTTAGATTTTTTTCAATTAGAGATAACAGATTTTTCCAAACTTCCACCTGCTGAGTCTATAACCAGTGTCCCCTCTTTCCTCAGCCTGGTGACAGAATATGCAAATGCTGGTTCCAGGGGATCCAGACTCAGTGTCTTCACTACATAAGAAAGGTGAGATAAAACCAAAGACACCTTACATGCCTCAGATAACTCAGATGGTAGAGCAGAGGACTGTAGCTGATCACTAAACCGAAGACACCTTGGGGTGATAAAGGAAGCCTAAACATGCTCATCGTCTCTCTGTTCTTTGCTGTAAAACACCCTTTTCACACCTGTACATGGTGAGAGGTGATTTTAGGTAAATGGGCTCTGTCACCCCAGAGCTAGCTTTCAATAAATAAATCCTTTTCCCTTCTTACCAAAATAAATAGCCTCCTTTGACTTGGTCAGTGCAGGTTAACAAGTAAATGGCTGGACCTAAGTGGTCAGTGACACTCACTACCTCACTGAATAAAGAAAAAAATTGTGAGACTAACATTTAATATTTTATGTTTTATTTTACTATTATAACACCATAAACTTGAAAAAATAATTCACAGGTATATGAAACACTTTCATTCTGTGGTCAGAAGTCAGCATATATACGTGAATTAGGGAACTTCTTGAAGTATTTCTGCCTTCTTGATGTAGGCAATATATAATAAGGTGAGACTAATATTTGGCTCTTGTCTGTGAAGATCTCTCTGACCTCTCTTTATCGTTTGCTAATATTTTCTACTGTGTATTTTCATGCCACCAGTTACATTTATTCCATCTGTTGATGTTCTTTCCATTATTGGTGCACATCCTTAGAATATGGTCTATGTGTAATTGACGGTTAAAGTTCTTAGTCCTGGAAAAATTCTAGATATAAAGGAAATGTTGAGTGTGAAATGGTGTCAGTCTTAAGTTGTGAAAGGAGGTATAGTCAATATTGTTAGTTGCAGTGTTATTTAAAATAGTGAAAGTTTAGGAATGTAATCTGCCCACCAGTTTGGGTCTCATTAATTAAATACAAAGGAGTATTATGTAGATGTTAAAATTGATTATTAAACTAAATCAATACTTGTTAACCTAGATAGATGTCCATAGTAGACTTTTAGTGGAAAAGGAGTTACAGGAGAGTGTTTATAGTGTATATTATCATGTATGCAAAATTATGTGTAATTAGCTTTGTGTCCACATTTCTGGAAGGGTGGTTATTCCAATATTTTTAGAAGGTAAGATTCTATGTTATTAAAGATTTTCTGTTTCTGAATTTTAAAAATGAATGTTGTTTTATTAGAAAAAAATAGTAAAAAGCTAAAAAATTTACTTTATCTTACTCAGGCTTTTTAGAGTTCCACTGTTTTAATCGAGGCAATCCAGATGTTTCTTGGACATTTGACGATGTCTGAAGTCATTTGTGGTTGTCACCAGTGAGAATACTGTCAGCATCCAATAGGTAGAGGCTGCTAAACATCTTATAAGGCAGGGGTCCACAATCCCCAGGCTCTGGACTGGTACTGTGGCCTTGGAAGGACCTGGCTGCTGGGCTAGATGAGCTGTGAGCATGAGGTGAGCAGTGAGTGAAGCTCTGCCTCTGTATGGACAGCGATGCTAATATGCTTCTACTGATCTGACAGGAGGTGGAGCTTTGCTCCCCTCACCCCTTGGGAGAATCGTCTTCAACTAAACTAGTCCCTGATGTCAGAAAGGTTGGGACCACTGCTATAAGGCATGGAACAGTTGCCCACAACAACAAATTATCTGGCTTTAATGTTAAATAGTACTGAGATAGAAACATCTTAGAATTCTTTATCCTGATAAGGGTGAGGCTCATCACCACCATCTGGTGGTAGAAGAAGACGCTGCAATTTCCATGTAGCTTCATCTTCGAGGCAGATCATTGAACTAAGTCTCCAGGAATGAGATCAAAGGCCATAGAAAGATAGCTGGAGTTATAGTAGGAGGCAGGAAAAAAATCAAGGAAAATTTATAGTTTTCAGGGTCAGTGATACTTGCTTTATATCAGTAGTTTTCCTCAGAACTGTCTGTGGGGAAATGGTGTGAGGTCATCATTATGTTATCATTCTCTCCTTAATGGCCAGTTGCAGCTGAGTATGGGTCTTGTCTTAGTCAGTTTATCATTGCTAGGATACATACATGACACCTGCAATTTAAGGGAGGAAGAGTTTATCTTAGCTCAGAATTTCAGAAGGTCTCAGTCCATTCATGGCTGGCTGGCCGTGGTGGAAGTACATGGTCAAGAGCCTAGTTGGAGAAGAGCTGCTCATCCCATGGTGTTATGGTTTGGACCTGAGATGTCCCCCAAAAGACTCACAAATTTGGGGATGAACTGTGGATTTCATGTGCTGTCAGGAGGTGGGTGTGTTTGGGAGGGGCAGGTTACTGAGGATGTGGTGGATCACTGAAGAATGTGGCTTGGATGGAAGGATATGACCTGATCCCCTTGTGATGCTGTGATGAGCTGTTCTCTGCCAGATCCTTCCACCCTTGCGGGCTGCTCATGAATGAATGAGACCTCCTGAAATTGTGACCTCAAATATATTATCCCTATCTTAAGACGTAGAGCCTGGGGCAAGCATACACCTTCCAGGCCATGCCTCCAGAGATCTTCCCTTCCTAACCAGGCCCCACTTCTTAACAGCACAGCAAATCAATGGATTAACCCAATGGTATGACTGACTCCCATGTTTCAGTTACCTTCCAATCACTTTTGAGGGGGCATTCCAAATCCAAGGCATAGTAAACCTGTTACATAACAATGACCTTTCCACCTTGTGGGCACAGCAGCTGCCTTTCTGCTTGACATGATCTGAAGAATACCTTTGTTCCCATACCATAATAGAACTTCAGAGTCCCTCGTATGTATGTGCCTTAGTTCTTTCACGTTGCTGTGACAGAATACCCAACAATTTAAGGGAGGAAAGATATATTCTAGCTCACAGTTTCAGGTCTCATACAGTCTATTCTTAGGCAGCCAGCAGCAGTGGAAGCAGATGGCAGAGGCTAAACAGCTGCTTATACCGTTGCAGAAAAAAGCCAAATGAAGCAGGAATGAGTGTGCTTGGAGACTCAGGCAAGAGCAGAGCTTTCCCAGGTAGAAGCTGTAACAGTGTTTAACAGTGTTTCTTCTTCTTCTTCTTCTTCTTCTTCTTCTTCTTCTTCTTCTTCTTCTTCTTCTTCTTCTTTTTTACTTAGTTCAAGCTGCCAATTTGCACCACCTGCCTGGGTGGGTGCTCCCTGTCTTTCTGGCCCACAAGTCAGCACGTACTTGAAAGCTTTATCCTGAGCTCCCCCCAACTCTTAACAGCTTGACACAGTCCCTCCAGTTCAGGTCCCAGGTATCCACATCTTCCAGTCCAGCCCTTCTCTCACCAGCTCAAGGTTCCACGGTTGTCAGACTCCATCTAAATACATGAGGCTTTTGGGGAACACTGCCAATCCAAATCATAGCCACATGTACGTGTGTATATACCTATATAGGTATATTTAATTTTTCTTGTGGTAGTGAGGATTTTACTCACTACCTTCTTACTGGTATATTATATATTTCCAGTTGCTGAATCGTCCAGGCAGGGCTTGAACCTGCAATCCTCCTATCTCAGCCTCCCACTATCCCTGGCTCCAAGTCCCTTATATATATTGATTCCTGGTTAACCCTTTACATATTTCTTAAATAATTTTTACCTAGAAGAATTGTTTTTTAGCAATGCCAGTGGTTCTCGACCCTGTCAAGCAAAGACTCACCATCTGTCTTAAGCAACACCTGACGATCCCTAAATCTGAGATGATTGATAGCAGAGCAACCACAACCTGATGAAAATGTTGCCAGGGTTATGTTGTTCAGACGCCTCCTCTCATTAAGATCAAATGCAAAAGTTGCTGCTTTGTTTTTGCCAGCATGGTTTTCTCTTGGCTTGGCCACTACTGCCAGTGTTATCAGTAAACTTTTTAATGAAGATTTCCAGTATACTTTATTTCTTCAATATGCCATATTTTAATAAATACCCAGTGCTTTTACTTGGCATCAATTATGAATTGGTTTTGAAACAATTCAGCGTTGTATCAGATGGCATGATTGCCTATCTCCTCATTCCCCTGGGGTGACTCTGCCGAGGGAAAAGGTTCCATT
The DNA here is from genome assembly GCA_004027205.1 of Ctenodactylus gundi. Lineage (NCBI taxonomy): Eukaryota > Metazoa > Chordata > Mammalia > Rodentia > Ctenodactylidae > Ctenodactylus > Ctenodactylus gundi. The sequence continues at coordinate 124,833 of PVKB01003956.1, read as the reverse complement.
CTATTCCAATTTGTGTTGCTGTTTATGTCTCTATAGCAATGCAGAAAATGGCCCCACCAACTAATATAGCATTACCATGTTTGTCACGAAAATCTGGTGTATGTTTCTGGAGGCTCTACCTTGACATTCTTTTCTGAACATTTTGAACTTCAAGATGATTTAGTGCATTTTTGGCCAAGGGAAACATTGTGGATTGGAATGGAATAACTCGGCAGTTAGAGTGCTAAGGCCCTAAATTCAATTCCTAGCACCACATAAACTGGGTGTAGTGGTACATGTCTGTAATCCCAGCTGAGGAAAGCTGCTGCAGGGGGATTGTCATGAATTCAAGTCCAGCCTGGATTGCAGAGAGAGACCCTGTTTCAAAAAACAAAACAAAACAAAACAAACAAGAAAACCTCCCAGAAACCTAAAATAACTACAGTAACTGCAGTAACTGCTGCTGCTGGGTTGGTACATACTTACTTGTTCCTGGTACCCTTGCAAAGACTCCTGAAAGACTTCAATAAAGTGTTTACTCTTCCCTTAACTGTTGGCAGATTCTTTTCCTGGCTGTGGTACTGACTTTTCACAAGCAGTATCTCATATAACATTTCCGTTGTCTGTCTGTAAAGCCGTACATTACAATTTCCATTTTCCATGTTCACTGTAATCTAGGGATCCAGAATAACTACCTGTTGCAGCAAAAAGCCTTTGGGTAAACTCTATGGCTTTAACCTGAGAATGGAGAGACTGTGTACTTCTACCCATCTATGTGCCTCTCCAGTGTGTAGGATCATGGAGCTTTATCTCTGTCAGGAATATTCCTAGCCCGGAATGCATAGGACCAAGGCAAACTTTTTTACTTTTGCACAGTTTAACTATTTTCATTTCATTCCTTCTAAGAAATACATTTGCAAACCCTAGGATTATTTCCTTGACCTCATCCCTCCTACCTCCAGTTAATTAATTAATGCTATTTTTATTGGTATTTCTTGGCATTATATAATAGTTGCATTCACATATATTGCATTTTAATCATTTTTACTTCTCTTTTCCCTCCCTGCCCTTTTCTTCCCCTCTTCTAAGTCTTCCATCATGTCTCCACAAAGTCTCCCTCTCGGTTTACTATGATCTCTGTTGTGGTTAGGATCTGGAGTGTCCCCCAGAAGACTCATGTATTTTAATGTTAATGTTTGTGGATTGGGGTCTGGTCTGGAGGGGTGGATTGCAGTTGTTGGGATTAGGGGCCTGTGAGTTAAGACTAAAGGCATGTGATTTAAGACTAAAGCCTTGTGAGTTAAGACAAAAGGTGTGTAGTGGCCATACCTTGATACCCGGATACAGGAGAGACAAAGACTGGAGCTTGGATTAATCTTGACTGGTTTCACTTGCCTGTCTGTTTGTGATGTCCTGAGAAGCTGCCTCCACCTTTCTGCCTCTGCCATGTACTTCAATTGTTGCTAGCCATCCCTGAATGGACTCTGACCATCTGAAACTGTAAGCTAAAATAAACCTTTCCTTTCCTAAATGTGTGCATGTCAGGTATTGAGTCACAGCAATGAAAAAGTAACTAAGACAATCTCTTTTATTTTTCTCTTTAATTATTTATATTTTGGGTTTCTCATGTAAGAGAACTATGCAATATTTAATTTTTTGTGTTTGATTTGTTTCACATAGCATTATAGTCCCTGTTTTCTACGAATGGTTCAAATTGATTTTTTTATGGCCAAGTAGTATTCCTTTGTTTATATTTCCCACATTTTCTTTAATATTTCATTTGTTGTGGGCACATAGGCCACTTCTGTAATTTATCCACTGTAAATCATGCTTCTACAAACATATAGCACTGTAATGTTTATGTAGAGCTGTAATGTAATGTCTTTAATTCTTTTGGGAGAACACCCAAAAGTGGTATAGCTGGGTCAAATGAAATTTCTGTTTTTAGTTTTTTGTTGTTGTTATTGAGACTAGACCTTGCTGTATAGTCCAGGTTGGTCTTGTACTGTCTGTATAGTCCAGGCTGGTGTTGAATTCAAGGCAATCCTCCTGCCTCAATCTCTCAAGTGTTGGGATTACAGGCATGCACCATCCTGACCAGCTATTGTGGTGGTAGGGAATCAAACCCAGGGCCTGGTACTTGGCTACACAAGTGCTCTAACTGCTGAGCAATGACCGCAGCACTGTCTTTAGTGTTTTGAGAATTTATCATAGTGTTTTTTTTAGTTTGAATTTCCATCAACAATGTAGAAGGAATATTTTCCTTCAGACCTCACCAGTAATTTGTTTTTTGGGTTCATATCCTCCCATAATTATTTTTATTAATATGTATTTGTGATACATAATAATTTTTCCCCATTTTTATTAGTATGAGATTGTGATACACAATGGTTACATTAAACTTGAGAATTTTGTGCATATTCCCTTCACATCCCCTTTCTCATCCTAACACCCTCTCCCTCACGCCCCCAACATCTCACTTATTTGACTCTGTTCTTATTTATTTATACTGTAGATTTCTCATATTAGAGAAACAGCAATATTTAATCTTCTGAGTCTGATTCACTTCACTAAGCCTAGTGGTCTCAAATTGTGATACGTAGTAATTACACTAAATATTATATTGAACTTGGAGAATTGGTGCATGTACATAAGATGTCTTAGTCACCTTCACTTTCCCTTCTCCCATCTCCCTGCTCACCTCTTCCCATCCTTAGATACCCTCTCCCGTCTTCATAAAATCTACCTCCCTGTTTCCTACCAAGTTTTATTTTGCTCTTTACATCACTTGTATTTTAGGTTTCTGTGTATTTTATTTTCCTTAGCTTTATGGTTTCAAAATGTATCGCTTTTTCTATAAGTGACTCAAAATTATCCTTCTATGTCAGGATAGTGCTCCATTATGTGTGCATACAGCTTTTTCTTTATTCATTCATCTGTTGATGGACAGATTGGCTGCTTCCAAGATTTAGCTGTTGTGAGTGTGTGTGTATCACTGTAATATGATATCTTTAATTCTTTTGGAAAGATACTTTGAAGAGATATAGCTGTATCGAGTGGAATTTATATTTCAGTTTTATGAGGAATCTGTGTATTGATTTTCATAGTGGTTTTACTAGTTTGCAGTCCCATCACCAAAATAGGAGGGTTCCTTTCCCCACAACTTCACTATCATTGTTTTTTGAGTTTGTGATGATTGCCATTCTTGCTGGAGAGAGATGGAATCTTAGTGTTGGAATGATTTGCATTTTTCTAATGTGTAAAAATGGCAAACATTTTCTTTGGCCAGTTGTACTTTTTTTGAGAAGTTTCTATTCATTTCAAATTAATATTCTGATTAGATCTTTTATTTTTTGGAAATCTAATTTTTGGAGTTCTTTGTATACTCTAGATATTTGTTTTCTGGAAGCAGCTACCAAGTTTTTCCCCATTCTGTCATTTCTGTCTTCACTATGTTGGTTATTTCCTTTATTGTTCACAGCTTTTTACTTTGATGTAATCCCATTTGTTGATACTTAGTTTTCTCTTTCTTTCTTCCTTTCTTTTTTTCTTTCTTTCCTTACTTTCTCCTCTTCCTCTTTCTCCTCCTCCTTTTTCTTCTCCTTCTCTTCCTCCATACTGTTCCATCTTATTCTGTAATCCAGGCTGGTCCCGAACTCATGTAGCCCATACTGGCTTGTGACACATAGCAATCCTCCTGCCTCAGCCTTCCTAGTGCTGAGGTGTGTGACATCATACTAACTTTATTTGGTGCTGGGGAATTGAACTCAAGGATTGTGCACGCTAGGAAAGTACTTAACTGCTAAGCTATGCTTCCAGCCCAATGCTTAGTGTTATTTCTTGTACAGTAGGTTCTCTGTTTAGAAGGTCCTCACCTATGCCTATGTCTTCAAGAATTTTACCTATTTTATCTTCTAACAGATTCATTATTTCTGTTTTCATATCTAGTTCCTTGATCCATTTTTTAAAATTTTAGTACAGGATGAAAGATAGGGTTCTAGACTTATTTTTGTGCATGTGGATGAAAAGTTTTCCCAGAACCATTTGTTAACGAGGCCATCTCTTTTTCAGTGCATGCTTTCCTCCCTTTGTTGCACATCAAGGAACCGAAGGCGCTGGTGGCTCTGTTTGCATCTTCACTTCTGTTCCATTGATCTGCCTGTCTGCTTTTATGGCAGTACGATGTGGCTTTTATCGCTGTTGCTTTATACTATAGGTTGATGCTCAAGATTATGAGACCTTCTCCTTTTCTCTGATTGCTCAGGATTGCTTTGACTAACTGGGTCTTTTTATTTTCCTATGCATTCTAGGATTTTTTTTTCTCGTTCTGTGAAAAATGTTGGTATCTGATTGGAAGTGCACTGAATGTATGTACAGTTTTGGTGGTATAGTTGTTTTGACAGTATTGGCTCTGTCTATCCAGGAGTAAGGGCTCTCTTTTTATTTTCTAATGTCTTCCTCAGTCTCTCTTATTCAGAGTAATAGAGTTTTCATCACAGAGATCTTTCACTTTATTGGTTAGGTTGGTTCCTAGATACTTAATTTTTTTGAAGCTAATGCAAATGAGATTTTCTTCACTTCTTTTTCAGTGATTTCATTATTGGTGTATAGGCATGCTATTGATATTTGTATATTGGTTTTGTATCTTGCCACCACTGAATTTGTCAGTTCTGATAGTCTAGTAAAATTTTTAAAAGATCTTCTATGTAAAGCATCATGTCATCTGAAAATAAGGATAGTTTGATTTTTTCCTTATCTCTGCTGTTTCCTATTTATCTTTCTCTAGCTAGATTGTTCTGGGTAAGGTTTCAAGTTCTGTATTAAATAGGAGTGGTTGCATGAAGAGCTTTTCCTGGGGAGATGTGAACACTAATGTCTGTTCACTCAAAACAGGACACATCACACAAGCCCAAGTGTCAATTGCACCAAAGTCCAATTTTGTGAATCAATGAGTTTATTGAGGTTACTTATAGGAGTATAGGTGAAGGTTTACTTAGAGAAGCATAGATGATGGTTACCTAAAGGAGCATGGGTGAGAAGTCGCTTACAAACCTTTGGGTGACTTACCAGGCAGTTGCCTTACTGAAAAGCTCACCTCAGCATAGGTGATGCCTTAAGGAAACTGTATCCTACCCTCCAGGGCGAGTGGGCCTGCTGAGCTGTTTTTTTCCTCCTCAGGCCGGCCTTTCTGGACAGTGCCAGGTCTTGTTCAGAACTCCTTTCTCTCCTGTGCACTTTCCTTTCTCACCCTTGGGACTTCATTTTACAGTGGCTGCAGTTCTTGCTGGCTCGGGGCAGGGATCCTCTTTGGGCAGCTGCAGTTCTTTCTTGCTTGTAGCACACTCCTTGCTCCTGGGACTTCTCGCTCTCTGGATGGTGATAGTGAGTACTGCACATTAAGTACGACTGCCATTTGCAACAAGCTGCACCTGTGAACCCACCTAATGACCGTGTGGCTGCAAAGCACAGTGGGGCTCCTGGGCCTGAGAGTGCCACTTGGCCTCTTGTGTTGTGCCCTGTTTCCCCTGGGGCTGGGGGAGCCATCTCAATTAGGTAAATAGAGTTGAGGGAAACAGAGCAACTCTGTGAGGTTACATTGGAGGACTTGCTACATCACAGGTGGTAAGAGTGGATGCTTTTGTCTTGTTCTGATTTTAGGCAAAATGACTTTAATTTTCCACCATTTAGTGTGATGATAGCAGAAAGTTTATCTCAAATAGCTTTTAGCAGTTTGAGTTAAAGCCTATCTATGTCAATTTTCATTTTTTTAAAAAATCAAGAATAGATGTTGTATTTTGTCCAAAGCTGTTATTATGCCTGTTAAGATGATCATTTGAATTTTGCTCTTCTATTTTGTTATATTTACTGATTTTCATTATTTATTTATTTATTCTTACTGTGTTTGGTACTGGGGATTGAGTCCTAGGCCTTCACACTAAGCTACATCACCATTCTGTTTATACTTTTAATTTTGAGACAGGGTCTCACTAAATCACAATTGTCCAGGCTGGGCTCAAACTTGTGTTCCTTCTGCCTCAATCTTCCAGACTACTGGCATTGCAGGCTGGGACCTGTGCCTGCCTTGATTTACGTATGATGAACCATCCTAACATCCATGGGATGAAGCCAACTAGTGATAGTGATAGTGCCACATCAACAAAGTATGATCTTTTCAATGATTGCTTGTATTTTGCAAGTATCATGTTGTGGAGTTTTGTGTTTATTTTCATTGAGGAAATGGGCTTGTAGTTTTCTTTGTCCAGCTTTGGTATTAGGTTCCTGAAAACTTCAGAGGATGAATTTGGTGATATTCCTTTTTTTTCAAATTCATGGAAGAGTTCAAGGAGTATTGTTCTTTCGGGGGACAGGGGAGCTGGAAACTGAACCCAATTCCTTCTTTCTGAACTACATTCCCAGATTCTTTTTATTGTATATTTGAGATAGGGTCTTATTAAGTTACTAAGTCACCCAGTGTTATGGTTTGCATCTGAAATGTTACCCAAAATACGGAATACCTATGGAACTATGTGTTGTTAAGAGCTAGAGCCTGGTTGGTAGGCGTGTAACACTGAGGCTTGATCTGGCAGGAGTGGGTCACTGGCACATGATCTGGAAGGGTATATGCTAGCCCTGCCTTCCCTTGTTCACTTGGCTGCCATAATGTAAACAGCAATTTCTCTGGCTGAATCTCTGCCATATGCTTCCATCATTATCAGCTGTCCGTGAATGGATAAGACTTTCTGAAAACTATGAGCTAAAATAAATCCTTCCTCTTTTAAATTATGGGTTTTGGGTATTTTTTTCCCAGCATCGAATAGATAACCAAGATCCTTCTGCTTCAGCCTCCCAGAGTCCTGGGATTATAGATGTATACCACCATACTGGCTCTTTCCTGAAGTTCTTATAGTTCAGTGGTAAATCTGCCTAGTTGTGGGATTTTTGTTTTTCAGAAAGGTTTTTGTTGCTGCCTCTGTTGCATACTGTATTGCCTAGGATTCTAAGAGAGGCAGAGTTAGTAGAATTTATAGACATAAAAGGGGACTTATTTGGAGGGCTTCCAAGTTTGAGGAGAGGGACATGGCCATGTGCATGTGCAGTAGCTGGAGGCTGTGGTGGCTGTGCAGACGTGAGATTGTGGGACAGCCGGTGCTAGGTTGTTGTCCAGAAAGCAAGGCGAAGACCAAAGACTGGAGTGTGTGACAGAGATTGATAATGTGAAGGCAACAGTGAGTATATCTGGAAACAGTGAGAAGGCCAGAAATCTTCCAGGAGAAGCTGTAACAATCTTTTCTTCCTTCTTTCTTTTTTATTTAGTTCAAGCTGCCAGTTGGGCTATATGCACCCAGAATGAGTGTTCTGATCTGCTGGCCTGCAAGTCAATCATACATGCCTGAAGCTCCAAAGCACTAATTCTTATGGTCTCTTTCACATAAACAGACAGTGTAGACACACACACACACACACACACACACACACACACACACACACACACATTCTCTCTCTCTCTCTCTCTCTCTCTCTCACTCACTCACAACCAGGTGAAAGAAAAATAAATAAAAGAAGAAAAATAACCCATATGAGGACATAAACGTGGCTGTCCTGTTTTCTTCAGCTTGAATTTGACTGTTGTGCTTTTCACCTTCAGCTCCAAACTAGAGAGACCTTTTCTTGTAGTGAATCTGTGTCAGTTCCCTGTGTTTGTGGGACTGGGAAGTAATTGAACTGGTTTCCCTTTAATGATTTGTTGTCTTGCCTTTCACTGAGTGCAGGGCTTGGGTGTTTGAGTAGACTAGTAAGCCTGCCTCTTACTTTCTCTGCAGGCAGAATTCGGATATTAGCTATGGATGTAAAGAGCCAGTTGTTTTTATCTTGTTTAGTGATCAGATGCCTGCAATTGTTTTGGTTCAGGGTAGGACACTATGGGATGGATCAAGTACCTCATCCTCTGCTGATCTTTGGGGGACCTTCCTTCACCTCTGTCCCCTTCTCTCTGTGATAATCCCTGTGATTGCTTATGTCTGCTCTTTACACAGCTCCGGATGGTTACACTGTGAAAGTCTTACTGACCCCATCACCCTACCCATGCCAAACTCTCTGTGTCACTTAAAAGCACCCCTGTCTAGCCTACAAATTCAGCAACGCCTAGTGTTTGGCAGAGGAGAGCTTTTCTGATTAGAACTCAGTAGCATCTGGGAGATGCTAGAGAGGGCTTAAATGGGACCTGCGTGGCAGTGGGATAGATCCTGTACAGGAGGTGAACTCTTCAGTGTTTGGCCGCCAGGGTGTTTGAGGGAATGGTAAGGGTGTACACACTCTGCCACTGCCTCAGTATCTCTTCAGCACCTCCAGATCATGCTGGTCACAGCCACTGCTCACCCTTAGCCTGGTTCTGGGCTTCTATCCAGGACTGTGGCCTTGTTTCATTGTTCTTAATTCAATTACCACCTCAGATTCTCTGGCCTTCACTTTCCTTAGCCCTCTAATTGTAGAGATAGGGTCTTACTAACTTACTAAGTCACCCAGTGTTTCTCCTATGAATGTCTTGCTCACTGGGTTTTGTCTCCCAGTGAGAAGAGAAGCAGGCCAAGTGAGTACTGAGTGGTAACCTCTTGGGTGTGGACCAATTGCATCAGCCCAGTCACCGCTGCTGTACTGTATTTCTTCTTTCAGGTTATTAGATACTTTTCCATGATGCCATGTTCACTGGAGCCTTGAGCTGCAAGCAGTACTGGGATTAAGAAACAACACTGCTTTTTCCTTTTTTGTAAATGCTCTTGATACTTTAATTTGTCTGGTAGACTTTTCCTCAATTTGCCTTTCTGTATTGGGGTTTTTCATTCACCCTTATTTCTGAGTAGCTCTGGATCCTGGTGAGCATCTTTGAGTATCTTTTGAATGCTGCTAGCTTCTATAATCCACTGTGATGGAAACCACTCCCTACTTTAAGCTTAAAGACCCCATGGACAAAATTACCTATTTTTGCTGTGGTTATTAGTTTTTGTCTTTTTTATCCTTCACTTTTCTTTTTCTAATGCTCACTTACTAATGAATTGCCCATCTAGACCTTAGGCCTTATGCTCCTGTCGGCTGCTCTCAAAAGGACCGTGGAGTATCGCTCACTTTTCTGTTTGTCACTTCTGAGAGGCCTGCGTTCTCGCACCCTTGAAAGGATGCTGTTTCTTTTCTATAGGTGTTGGGAAGAGAATGTTATATAACTCCTATTTTCTTTTTATAGTGGTTCTTTCTTTTACAACCCATTGTTCAAGTTCATCTGGATTTAGCAGTCTTTTCCAAGGCCTTTGTGGATGTCACAGAGTGGTTTCTCCAGAGCAGGTGCTGAAACAGTGTGCAAGATGACAAATGCCTGTGAAAGAAGGGCAGAAGTAGAATTGCCAGAGTAAGAAATTGAACTGTGATGAAGGCCTCACAAGCCTCGAGCAAGGTGAGAGCTCTAAAAGTCTAAAAGGCCATCAGAGGACTTTTTTTTTTCCCTCTGCCAGGAAATCTACTGAGTATTGGGTCCAAAGCCTTTGCTATGAACTACATCCTCAGGCCCCTTTTTATTGTTTGTTTGAGATAGTGTCTCCCAAAGTTGCTAAGTTGCCCAGGGTGGACTTGAACCTGTGATCCTCTTGCCATAGCCTCCCAAAGTTCTGGAATTTCAAGCCTATGCCACTTTGCTTAGCAAGGGCTGTTGTATTCAATCACTGGATAATGACTACTCCAAGAAGAACATGACTTCAGATGAAGAGGCTCCCTGCAATTGAGCCAGCTCTGAAAGATCTGACAGCTGAACAGTGGCTGCTTACTTCACTCTCCTCAGCTGAGCAGCAAGTCCTTCCTTGCAGGAGGATCTGGCAAAAGTCTTCTCAACCATAGAGGAGTTGATGGGAATCACAGTGCAAACTAAAACGTAAACACGCTGGTTTTCAAAGTTCAAAGGTGTGTGGTTTGAATACGTAATGTTCCCAAAAGCCTTATGTATTTGGATGTTAATGGTTTAATGTGCTGTTGGAGTGGGACCTACTCAGGAGGGGTGGATTCAGGTATTTAGCAGAGGACAGACGTGTGGTAGATTAGATTGCAGATGTGTGGACTCCTGCCTCAGCTGCCCTGGGGGGAGGGGGGCTGACTCTTCCTCTTGTGATGCTGTGGGCAGCTAGCTGTTCTCTGCCAGACCCTGCTTGCCATTGTCAGCCACTCGTGAATGGACTGAGACCTTATGGACTGAGACCTTCTGAAGCTGTGTGCTAAAATAAATCTTTCCTCTTTTAAGTTGTAGATGCTGGATGATGTGTCCTTGCAACAATAAGTAACTAAGACAAAAGGGAAATTACCAAAGATAATTAAGTTATTATGGAGCATGAGCAGTTTCCTGGAGAACATGCTTCGCATATTTTCCAATTGAGAATAGTGAAAATCACTTAGATTGAACTAAAAATAGTAATGATATTGGCAGCTTTAGATAGCTCTTGCCAGAGGATCATAACAATGCTCTTTTTTTTTTTCTTTTCTTCCCTTCATTCATCACTTCTTATTTTCAGGCTTGTAGCATTAATTTTGTTTTTGAAATCCTATTTAGAGAAATAAATCTCAGAGAAAAAAATAAAGTCAACACATTTCTCATGACTAGGTCAAAATATAGAAGAACTTGGACCTACTTTTTCATGACTTTATAATAAAGCATGGAGTGTAGGCATAACTACATTTATGTATAATAGCAATATAATAATATTTATAGCTATGATATTTACTTGTATTAACAAAACCTTTGTTGCTCTTTTTACTGCTGCCACTGCCTGCTTCTACTACTAACATTTGAGCACATATCACATGCCGGGCACATATATTTTTTGAAGCCACTTATGATCTCAATGAGATGGTACCATTTTATAGATGAAGAAAGTGAGACACAGTCACATTGGTTCATCCAAGGTCACATAGCTAGTAAGTGGTAAAGGCTCCATGCATGGCTGAGTAGTCTAATTTCTGAGTTTGCGCTTTTTCTTTTGGTGGTACTAGGCATTGTGTCCAGGGCCTTCACACTGAGCTACATCCCTTGCCCATTTATGATTTTTGATCTTGAGACAAGGTCTTCATAAGTAGCCAAGTTTCCCAGGCTGAGCTTGAACTTTCGACCCTTCTGTCTCAGTCTCTCAGAGTACTGGGAATATAGGCCTGTGCCACAGGCCCGGCTGAGTTGGTGCTCTGAACTATTATACAATAGAAAGCTACCACTTCCTACTCTCAACAGTTGACTTAGACCTTCTAATTTACTTCTTCTTGAATATTTTTCTATTTTGGTCTTCCCTCTCTTTCATTCATTTTTACTGGGATAACTTCTCTAATAAATCAGTTTCATGCAAGTATCTGTCTCAGGCCTGCTTCTGGGGATCCTAAGACATAATTATGTTCCATGCTGCTATGTTATTGTGATGGCATATTTACTAAGTCCTTGTTTGATTAATGTTTGGAATAGCTGTAACTGCTAAGAAGGTGCCAAATGACTGATACTCAAAATGCATTTTTAAGCTACTAAGTAATAATCACATTTATTGAGAATTAACTATGTTCTCAAAAGTGACTTTTTTCAGAGTCCATGTTGAATAGTCTTGCCAGTGAACCTTAGATGAGATTTTCAACCTACTAATGTGCTCTAATAAAATGTCATTAAAATGGGGTGGGGATGTGGCTCATTGATAGAGTGCTTTCCTGCTGTGGATTCAAGCCCCCGCACTTAGAAAATGTTATTAAAAAAAGCAAAGGAGTAAGGAACTTGGGAGAGGCAGTGTAACATATTTATACTTACAAAATGCTTATTGTCCCAAATGCTTAATGCAGAGCAATTCATTCTTCTCCTAAAGAACATGAGAAATATACTATTTCACTGTTAGGGTATCTGAGCACACAAAGATTAAATTGCATGCCTACTATTGCTACAAGATAGCAATTTTAGTAGTGATCATATTAATACCAGTGATAATATTGCACTTTTCTTCACTAACTCTTCTCCTAGGGCACCACAATAACTAACACAATGGATTATTATTATTTTTTTTTATTTTACTGAAGGGTTGTAAGCAAAGAGAATTATAATTTTGAGGGGAGGACAAAGTAAAATTTGTGTCTATCATAAGTATTTCTCCATAATCCAAATTTAAAAAGCATCCAAAAATCTAAAGGGGGCAATTTTGAGACATACCTCATATTCTAGACTTTCTTGGGATCTTATTCTCTGTTTCTAAGAAAAAGAGACTTCTAAATTCAAAACTGCTCAGTGAAATTTTTTTCATTTTCATTTAAGTAATTCACATTTATTTTTGAAAATTTGTTTTTATTGCAATTAATTATACTTGTATACAATGATTCTTTGATGTATGTATGCATTGTGGGATGAGCAAATCAGGTTAATAAATCTATCACCTTCTCTACTTACCATTTTTGTGGTAAGAACATTTAGAATTCACTCTTTTAGCAATTTTAAAATGTATGTTATTAACTATTAAATGTCAATTTTCTGTGAAATGGATTACCAGAACTTTCTCTTACCTAAATGAGACATTATACTTTTTGACCAGTGTTTCTGCTTTCTCCCACCTGCCCCTCAGTGCTGTTAACCCCTATTTTATTTTCTACTCCTACTTTAGAGTCCACATGTAAGTAACTCACACCTTAATCACAAGATGTGATGTTCTAGAATCCATCACTGCCTTCATCTCATCCCTACAGACCTTGTGGCTCCGCTTTCCACTGTACTTGGAATCTCTGTTGTAACTGGCTGGAACCTTCCTGAAATCTACTGATGTGGTGATCCACAAGATGAGTCATTTGACCTGTAGCTAAAAGTGTATATGAAGCCCTTTGAGGGAGCAGAAGGGACAGTTGGTTTTCCTGTCTCCCATTGCTGAAGATCCGGGTTGTGTGGCTGCTCTTTTCTGGGCTATTTTCATTGCCTACAGGGCAGGTAGAGTCTATACCTGTGAATGGAAACCAATGGCTCTTTGTATCCCACGGGAAGAAATTTCTTTCTTTGCATCATGATTCCAGTCACTAGCTTTGAGAACTGGGCGTGAGGTTGGATTTGCAGAAAGATGATTTTCTTCTCTGAGGCCTGTGGTTGGCTTTAGAATTTTCTTAATTTTTGCTCAGATCATGACCTTAATGATTTAGGAGCCACAAATGTGTCAAACATAAAGATAAGCATTTTCTTACATTTTTGTATGTTCAAAAGAATGTTTATTGAAATATCAGAACATTTACACTTAATTATTAGTTGTTTAAAAAACTGTATACTCTTTCTGATACTTTTTTAGGGACTTTTTTGTAATCTTTAACAGCATGTCACAGAATTGATTAAAATGGCCTGTTACTGTTGGTCATCATATAGTTTGTTCCAGCAGCTAATGTTTCACAGACTTGAACATAAAAGTATACTTTCAATATCTGAATTTTGTGACTTTTTTGTGTCATGAATAGAAAACTGTCAAGATACCAGAAAAGAAAAGGTGATATTGTTCTTTTTCTTTCTTTTCTGTGATATGGAGGATTGAGTCCAGGGCCTTCACACTGAGCTGTATCCCATTTTTATTTTTTATTTTGAGACAGAGTCTCACTAAGTCTAAGTTGCCCAGTCTGAGCTATAAATTTTAGTAGTTTGTGTTTAAATAAGAAGGAATTAAGGCTGAGACAATTGAGTTATGTCTTAGGAAAATTGAAAAATTTTACATGTTTCATTTAAGAAAATGGAAATATTGAAGGTTCTTATTGTAAAAAGGAAGTGTTTTGTTGTTACTTAGGTACTGTGACTCTTTTTTTAGATACTGTATCTCTTTTATGATCACTGAATATTATTACTTTTTTAGGTCATTGAGCACATCCTGTTTTGTGATTTTGTCCCAGGCATCAGGAATTTTACCTGTATGTGTAAATTTTTTCTGGTATTTTTCTTCTAGCTTTGATCGAAAGTGTGAGACAAACCATTTCCAGTATAGCTGGGTGGATGAATCTGGGGTGATGCTCCATGTGGCATAATTCCCTCCTGCTTGCCGATAGTTCTTATATGGTATTTTCTGGTCATTTGCAAAAATCATGAAACGATCACTTGCTACTGAACTGGTACAGCAATCAATGACAAAGTGGTCTGTTTCATGCTTATACCATCCATTGACAGCTTGAGGACGGTGGAATGGAACACTATGATCTCCTTCGTGTGTAGGAATTGTGTTGGTACAAATTGCATTACATAAAGGACATTGTTTCCAGCAGCCACAGAGATGCTCGGAAAGGATTTTCTCAATTTCAGGAACCATTTCGTTTGTAGGCATACTTGAACAGTGCTCTTCTACTTTCTTTATTGCCGGATCCAAAGCTGCACTCATAGCCTCTTTGAGAAACTCAATATCTTTTATCTCCTGGTGTTCAATACTTATCAAGTCTTTTCGTGGAAAGATCAAGTTGTTCCCCAGGTGATCACAGAACAGATCCAACCATCCAGATGCAGTGCTGCTTTTATCTTTAGCTACTGCTGTGGACTCACGAATGGCAGAGAGGATGGCATTCTTTATGTCATCTAAACTTATTTTTATAAAAGTCTTTATTTTTTCACTTCCTTTTTGTGAACAATATTTTTTAATATGGTTTTCAATGTAACTACTGAAAAAAGATTTTGTGTGATGAAGGTATTGCCAGTAATTATCAAAGTTTTCTTCTTCAGCTAGAGAAATGAGAATGTGCTTCTCAAGGTTAGCTCTGTTTCCATTGAACTCAGGGCAGGTGGCTTGCATGTCCCCAGCAATTTTAATGATCATTTTTTCCCATATGGTGGCTGAGATAGCAGGGGTGAGTTTGTGCCATAGAAAATCAACAAATGTTTTGATGGAGGTTGCTCCTTGGCAGGAGATCTTAAAGCTCATGAAAAAATCATCTTTCTTGCTTTCCAGATAGTTTACAGGATCATTTACTCTCTTAAATGCCCTGTGCATTTCCTTAAAACTCTTTGATGCTCTTTGAAATAAACACAAAGATAATTCAACGTTGTATTTACTTGTAAATGTGTATTTCCTATCGGTGGGTACAGATTTTACTTCCTCATCTACTGTTTTCAGGATTTCATGGAAATAACTTGGATTGTAATCACACTGTTGGTTACAAATGTTCTTAATAGTTTCATTAAATCTTGAGATAATGTGGTCAGTAATCTTATTAATTGATTCTCTATCATGGGTTTTCAATGTCCTTGTCATAAAGTTATATTTCTTATTCATTTTGATGTGTTCCTCATAATTGATTTGAAATTTGTCTCCAGAATTTCTCTTTAGAATATCTGCCATGTTTATCTCCTTTTTAAAATACTCCCAAAGGATGCTCTCAGCATCTATATCAATGTCAGGTTCCACAACTTGAGGGAGATCTGAGGACACATCATAAACCCATTTCTTCCAAAGTTGATTGAATTTCTCGTGTAATTCTTCCTCACTCAATTCTTTACCCTTTACAGTTAAAGCCAACTTTCGGCTTCTTTCCAATAATTCCTTTTCATAACCTGTCTTTTTTTTATCCAGTCTTTCCTGATTTTTTTTAAAATGAATAAGTTCATTGGCTTTTCGCTTGCTATCTGAAATAAGTGTTTCCTTAAGGATTATTAGCTTATTTTCAAAATTTGCTTTCCATTGAACCAGAATTTCACTGTCTGGGTTTTCATTAAAATATTTTTCAAGTTCTTGCTTGATGGTTGTGTATTTTTCTGTAATTGGAGTTTCCAGTATGCTTGTCTTGAGAGTCTGAATTTTTCCATTCTGAATCTGATTATTCACCTGATTCTGCAACTCCAGCATGTGACTCCTTAGCTCCCAGGTCCAGTGATTATACATGGTTTCCAGTTTGCTCATGGCCATGACCTCTCGGGTGTTCCTGAAACTGAAAATAAAGTTCTCATTCATCAAGGCCCTCCATAAATCATGAACTCTGTATTTCACATCTGATATCTTCATGATGCTTCCCTTAGACTCCTCTTTGGCAGTCAAGAGAATTTTACTTTTCAGTTCTTGGACATTGTGGCTATAGCGAGGATTAGGAGGGGCCATTGGGGGATTGCCATCCCAGAGGTGAGCAAAGTAGTAGACGTGAGTATTAACATCAAATTTAATGACATCACTGAAATGGGTTATGTCTGAGCACTGTTCCTGTTCTGCTGCTGTTACTGCCATTTCATCCAGTCTCTGCTCTAGACACCTTCGTCCTTCCATAGTTTGGTCTTTAGCTGTAATTTCCCCGACATTCTGATGGACAAAGAGACAACTTGGGAAAATTTTAACTTGTTTCATCCTCAAAAAGGCTTGAACAGCAATTTGTAGGATATCTTGCATCTCTGATGGATTTTCCCCAAAAATATTGACCAGAGTCAAGTTTCCAAGTCCAATGACAAAGGTTGCTAACTCATTGTCCCAGTTGTGGGATTTGTTGCTTAGTTCTGGAGCTCGAAGTCCTTCTGTGTCTACAACCAGCAAAAAGTCAAAACCAAGTTCCTCTGAGGAAGTCTCTTCCACCTTCAGGAGCTGCATGTAGGCCCCCCTGGTACACCTGCCTGCGCTGACTGTGAACTGCAGCCCAAAAAGAGCATTCAGCAGGGTGGACTTCCCTGAGCTCTGCAGGCCAAGGATAGACAGAACAAAGAGACGCTTGTCTCCAAGTCTCTCAGACAGCTTGTCAAAAACAGCCCCCACCCACTTTAGAGGCACATATGAAGCATCACCATCCATCAGCTCTATGGGAACGCCAGATATCATCAGGTCTGCAGCAATCTGGGGAAGGGAGAGAAAAAGGGTATCTCTTGTGGAAGAAGTTTCTTCTAGAGCTTCATAAATCTGTCCAACCTCTCTGAGAAGTTGCTCAATTCCCAAGGTACAGTCACTAATCTCTGTGGAGATGGCTTCTATCTCATATTGCCAGAGTTTTAGAGTGTTACTCTTTTGCATCTTTTGCTTTTCTGTTCGTATCTTTGACCATAAATATCTTTGCTTCTCACGCAGTTTTTCCAAGTGTTCTGCAGTCAGGTTGTTCAAAAATGCACTCAGCCACTGCAAGAAGTAGATTTTGGTGTGAGCTTCTGAATATTCTTGGAGATTTTGAATGACATACTGCATTAAATCATTGAGTGGAAAAGCTTTTTCCAACTGTTGGCATCTTATTATTAGTTTATCTGCTTCGATCTCACTCTTGTGTTGTTCAATGCTTCTGTTCCCTTTTTCTGTCAGATGGTAGAATTCTTTGTCCTTCTTACACCAGAGGTGCCATAGTTGTCCCTGAAGAGGCAGTAAGCTTTCCTTCATGTCACATAATTTTGTTTTCCCTAGAAGGGCCATTATAGTCTGGGCCTTTTCTTTGGCTTCCTTGCAATCTCTCTGGTCTTCATCTATAAGGAATCCTAACTTTTGAGCAACCTGAGAACAGTCCTCTAAGCTGAGAGCAGTGCTAGAGAGCTCTAGCAAACGTCTGATTGTAGTAGTGAGCTCTTCTGTTAATTCTGCCTCATTTCTGTTTCTGATGCCAATTTTCACTCTTCTGCCAGAATTATTGGCTGTCATATTTTGCTTGTCATCAAGCAAGAAAATCAAAGGTCTTAATGACTGGCACAGATCACGGACAATTTTCTGGTTGTCTTCATTGTCATCAGATGCTGACATTAGGACCACAATGACAGAAGAGACTTCTTGCAGGAAGGTGAGCTGCTGCTTGTGTTCCTTTGCATCTCCATGAAGATTGGTGAAGGTCACACAGTTGTCAAATCTGTCCTCATCTTCTCCTCCAGGACAGTACCAGCAAATTTCCACCACACCTCCCATCAAGAGACAATCTTTGCTGCTTCCCCTGCAGTGTCGATGAAAAAACACATCATGCTTACGTTTATTAAGAAGATAATTCATGATCTGGGATTTGGAAGTAGATAGGCCATTTCCAACTCTAATAAATGACACAATGGGGGTAGAGACATGGCACATTTGCTGATTCTTGTGACTATGGTTTTCCTCCTTTGGTAATTTCCTTACTTGCTGCCAGGTCTTCCTAATTTGACTGAGAGACCAAAGATTGAAGTCAATTTGATAACTGTAAGGCCTAGGTACTACAAGGGGGAGGGCAAATTGACAAACGGACAGTTTGGTCAGAATGTATTGTCTGGCAAGATCATCTGCACAGTGAAAAATTGCCATTTGAATGTCCATAGGGTGAATATGTGCCCTGGGATTAGTGACTGAAAGATTAGTGAGAGTGTCATTGTCTTCAAAAAAGTCTTCATATGGATCAAATGCCTCATTTTCTTCATTTGAAGCACTTGGATAGACTTGCGGTTCTGTGTTTCCATGTTCTTTGAGGACTAAGTGTCTCAGACCATAGTCTAGCATTAGCAGCTTCTGCAGGAAATAGAAGGGAAGCTCCCGTTCAGAGCTGGGCTGGGTGTTGTATACAGAAGTATTGTAGATCAGATGGAAGTCAGCTCTCTTCATCTTTTTGGGGTAATAATGTTCCAAGCCTAGTCGCTGAAGTAAGTCTAGAAAGGCTTCATTTTCTATCACCGTGCACTTATCAGTATCATCATTGTGTGGTTCATGAGAGTATTTCTTCTCCTGGAAGAGATTTTGCAATTGTTTTTTGACCTCGTTCATTTTTAAAGAGGAGATGGTGGCTTCATAATTCCCATCAATGAGTAATCTCAGATCTTTCTCTAGATTTTCCCAATCATGATCTGCTCCAACTTTGGTAAGGACACTTGCAACTTCATTAGACAATGATTGTTCCATGTGGTGTCTCATTAATGCCATGCGTTGTGTTTTTTCTTTTGGAGAAATAGCTGTGATTCCAGCTGTGGCTGTCAGACCTGTAAGTACCAGGAA
The DNA here is from genome assembly GCA_004027205.1 of Ctenodactylus gundi. NCBI lineage: Eukaryota > Metazoa > Chordata > Mammalia > Rodentia > Ctenodactylidae > Ctenodactylus > Ctenodactylus gundi. The sequence continues at coordinate 105,967 of PVKB01003956.1, read as the reverse complement.
TGCCTGAGCTCTGTAGCTGCAAATAGTTTTGAGCTCCTGGTATTTATTGTGGACAGTTTGCATTTCATCCAGTAAAAAAGTTAGCTCCTCACACCCTAGGAGATGCTGGAAAGTATTGTTTACCACCTGATATCCTGTACCAGCTGCAATAGAAAGTAGCAAAAACTGTGTTTCTGGTTGCTGTGTTTGTTGAAGATAATTTAAAAAGCAGCTGAGTGCTACACTGACTTCATATGTAGCATTTCTTTGAGCTTCTTCTAGTGTTTCTGGGGACTCAGATTTGACATGAACTTCCATGAGGTTGTTTTGAATTTCTTTTATGATTTTAGTTAATTCAGAAAATTGAGTAATATTGACTTGTTCTTGTTCTGACTCTGGCTGGTAGATCCACTGCATGATGAAGTGAGCTTGAGGAAAGTTTGTCACTTTGTAGATGTGTGGATCTAGAAGGCTGCGCAGTTGAGATTTAATAAATTTAGTTCTATAAATAGGAGAAGTTTTGCAAAAGTTGACAGTGTTTACTAGAAAATTCTGCAAGTCCAAATCTGTGAGGCATATGTTAATCCAAATGCCATAGCCTTTTATTTGTTGACTCAACGTTTGCATGAAATCTATCAGCTTTTTAAGCTGCTCTTCAGGATCAGATACTGCCCAGCATTTCACATCTTCTAGGAACACCCTAGCCTCTTTCCCAGCACTTAGTAATTCCTCTCCATCTTGTATCTGGACAGGGAGGCCCGTCAGAGCAGTATAGCTGTATTTCAGACAGTTAACCATCTTAAGAGGATCCTTGAAATCAGTTCTGTGGTTGGAGAGGATGATGTCCCAAACAGGTACCAGCTGAAGGCCCCGGTCGATAACACACCAGGTTTGATTGCTTGCCACAAGGCCAGCTTTCCATTGCAGAAGGCCATCTGCTTCTGGTGGGCCTCCTGTCTGGGCCACAGACAATTGGATTTTGGTTTGAAGGTTTTGAAAAGTTTTGCTCTGAGTAGCCATTTTTAAATAGGGCTTTGACACATTCATGCCTGCGGTAACTTTCATACCAAAGCCGCTGTAGCTTCCCTTTATGTAAATATCGAGGAACTTTGCTGCCTGCTGCTTCACATCAGCCAGCTGCTCCCTTTGGAAGCCCTCTGAAATTGCCTTCCACCAGTAGATTCCTCCCAGCTGTAGAGGGCCTTGGTTGGCATGAGAGCCAAACCTATGGAAGAAGTTTTCTGTTCTGTGCTTCAGAACAGGAAGTGTGTCTGGGTCTGTACTGTGATCTAGAAGATCTTCAATGCATTTCAGTTCCTGGAGTGCAGCTTTGGATAGCTGGATATGCTCGATAGGAAAGTGGCAGGAAGCTAGGGGGACATAATTGAATTTGGCTGAACAGAAATAAGAGTGCTCAAAATGTGATTGTTTTTTTTCCTTAGATTCTGAATGTTTGTTTTGATTTATACCAGCTTCTAGATTAGTGCTCCAACCCCCACCTTTGGCTAAGGCAGTTACACTGAAGCCCCACTTCTCTATTGTCTGTATGAACATGGATTCTTCTTGAAAAGAGGTAAATTCCTTTGTTTCCATCCGTGTTCCTTGCTCAGGGCCAAAGAGTGAAAATTCCTTGGGGACGCTGAGGAGCTGTTCTCTCTTCTCGAGCAGTCCCCCTTGGTGGCTGGTTTTATAAATTCCCTGAAGGGCCAGGCCCCCAGATGCCCATCTTACCAGATCTTTGTCAGAGAGGTTTTGCCTGTAGGACAGTGTCTGATTCATGAGGTTGAGTTGTCTCTGTGTGGCTTCCATGGCTTCCCTTAGGGGCTCTTCAGGCCGTGGCCAGTACTCTTCCGGTATCTCCATTGCTTGTCTCAGCTCTGCTTCTTTACTCCTTACTGCATCCTCCTGCCTCTGCCTGCCTTCTGACATCAAGTCTCTTAGCTCCTGCAGTGCCAGTTCTGCCTTCTTTTGCTTTTTCTCTATCATCTCCATTGGAGACCCTTGTAACTCTGGAAGATTATTTGAGTCTGACTGGTCAAACAGCTTCTCCAGGGCCCTTTTCTCCCGTGGATGTTGTGCTTGGGACTTCAGCTTCTGGAGGTCTTCTTCTTTTAAGTACTGTAAGGACAGAGTCCAGGACATGCCCAAGTGTTCCTGCAGCTTAGGCAACCAGAACTCAACATCCAGTCCTACTTCTCTCAGCATCTCTTGGAGATCCTGCTTCCTTTGGCTTCTGAATAGAAGCTCCTCGGGGGTGCACTGTGCTGTGGCCATAGCTGAGAATGTGAAAAAGACATTAAGTTAGTTTTGTGTGTGTGTGTAGTGTGTGTGCTTTTTTGTGTCCTGATTGTAGGAAGTATCTGCCACATGGCTAAAGAGATAAGCATAATAATGATACGATTCAGCAGGGCCTTATATCCCCCTTTAATTACTCCAACATATATTTTTAACACGTGTGTGTGTGTGTGTGTGTGTGTGTGTGTGTGTGTGTGTGTGTGATATTATTGGGATGGTCTAAACGTGAGCTTCTTTTTTGTTGCCAAAGTGAGTTGTAGGTTATCTTGAGTTTTACACTGACTCTTGCATTCAATTAGTTACACAGAGAAAAGTAAGATGAAGGTGGAGTTTGATAATATACATGTATTTGATAACTTGACTTTAAAATGAGTGACATCATCAATTGACTGCCATTTCTCTATTGGTTCAGTGAAAGCTGTGGGGATTAGTTCTGTTCATATCCTTTTATTGTTTCTTTGTAGGTAATTTCATGGTATTTGCTTGCTTTCCTGGCATTTAAAGACAATACTAACCTATTTGTGTCACCCACCTCTTACTCTTTATCTTCTTCTGTTAATGTCATCTTTCTATTACGTGAAAAACTATCCACCTACTGATGTCATCTACATCTGTAGACGCGAATGGCCTCCTGTGTGCAGTGTTTCTTTAGTGTTATTCCTACAGCCCAACCTCCAATCTTCAGGACAGAGGATAAGATTTCACATGTTTTATTATAGCTTCACACATTATTCAGATTTCTTTTCATCCTGTAACTCTTGTCTTATTGCAGGACTATCATACTCCAGGCCAGTCCAGGTCCTATTTATTTCTTTTTTCCTAATATGAATTTAGTATACTGTCTCTTTAAAATTTACCCTGTTCTCTTTTCAGTCTTATTTTGTTTTCACCTGACACTTTGCTTTTAGATTTTTTTCTTCACTATGTCTTTGTTGGATTGGTATAATAATTATCCCATCTTCTGTGGTTTGTGTTTCTCCCCTCCAAATCTCATGTTTAATCTTAATTGTCATTGTAACAATACTAAGATGTGAGACTTTTGAAAGTTGATTAAGCCAGAAGGGCTGTGCAAATATTTATTGTCTTGCGAGGGCGTGGTTTCTGCTTCCAGGATGGCGCCTTGTTGCTACATTCTCACATGTTGGATGGTGGAGTGCAAAAGGGAAAAAGGACATGGTGGTTGGGAGAAGGAGATCTAGCTTGGTCCTATAGCCCTTCTATAAGACGTTTACACCTATGACTTAATCACTTCCCAAGAGGATTCATGTCTTAATACCATCACAGTGAAAATTAAGTTTCTATACATGAATTTTGGGACATTTTCAGTCTTTTGTGGCAACTTATCAAAATTTGTGAGATGCAGTGGAAACAGCACTTAGAGAGCCTTAGGCACCTAATGAATGTATTGGAAAACAGAAAAGATCTGAAACCAGTAATCTAAATCTCCACATTAGGAAATGAAAAATTAAATCCCAAGAAGTAGCAGAAAATAAATAAAAATAAAAATAGAAATAGGTGACATAGGTATAGGCTAATAAAAAGTGAAGACTCAAATTACTAATATCAGAAAGAAATAGGCATGGTGTTCCATTCCTGTAATCCCACAACTCTGGGAGATTCAATCAGGAGGGTTGCAAGTTTGAGCCCAACTTTGGTACTTTAGTGACTCAAAATAAAAATAAAAAAAGAATGGGTATGTGGCTCAGTGTGAAGGCTCTGTGTTCAATCCCCAGTACCTTATACCCCTCTGCCCCCACACAGTTGTAACTAGTATAATCATTGTAAAATCAGTATGGAGATTCCTCAGAACACTAAATGTAGATATTCCACTTGATCTATCTGTACCTCTTCTTGGTATCGTTCTGAAAAAGCTAAAGACATCATATAACAATGATACATGCATAGTCATGTTTATAGCAGCACAACTTATTAAATCTTGGTAGAAGCCCATATGGTCATAAATAGATGAATGGATAAAGAAAATGTGGTTTATATACACAGTGAAGTACTACTCTCCATAAAGAAATATACATTTGAAACATTTGTGTGAAAATGGATGCACCTTAAGATCATTATGTTTAGCTAAATGAGTCAGACATGGAAAGTTACGTATTGCACAGTTTCTCTAATATGAGAAACCCATAGTATAAATAAATAACTGAGCAAAATTAAAGAGTGATGGCAAAAATCCAGGGAGAGTTAGATTTTGTGAAGAAAGAAATTACATCAAGAGAAAGAAATTAAAGGGATATAAATAGGCTATCACTATTTGTAGATGATACAGTCCTTTATGTAGAATATCTTCCTCATAAAAAGTCCCACCAGAAGACTTTTAGAGCTTATAAATAAGTCTGGGGCTGGGAGCAGAACTCAGTAGTTAGAATGCTTGCCTAGCAGGCCCAAGGTCTTGGGTTCCATTCCTTAGCATCACATAGACTGGGTATGGTGGCACATGCCTGTAATCTCAGCACTTGGGGGCTGAGAAGGATTGCCATGTGTTCAAGGCTGGGTGTGTTGGCACATATCTGTAATCCCAGGACTTGTGAGGCTGAAGAAGGTGATTGCCATGTGTTTTTGTCTCTGTCTCAAAAACAACAACAACAACAAAAACCCCAAACAAACAAAGGAAAATTGGAAAGCCACAAAAATTAACATACAAAAATCAATAGCATTTCTGTGTATAATAATGAACCCACTGAGAAACATAGAAAAAAAATTCTATTTCTGATAACTTCAAAAACTTAAATATATAGAAACCAATCTAGCCAAGTAGGTGGGAGACTTCTATATTAAATTCTGTAATGAAAACTCTGAAGAAAGAAATTGAATAAGAAGTTAGAAAATAGAAAGAGACATTCCCTGTTCCTGGGTTGCAAAATTCAGATTTTAAAATGTTCATGTTCTCAAAAGCTATGTGTGGTTTTAATACAATATTTATACCAACATTCTTAGTAGAACTAGGAAAACCCCCCAAATTTATGTGGAGTTATGAGAGACCCAGAATAGATAGAGCAATCTTGAGCAGAAAGAGCAACATTTTTTATTACAAGGCTATATAACAAAACCAGCATGATACTGCCACAAAACAGGTGTGTATACCCGTGGAATAGAACAGAAGACATAGAAATAACCCCACCTTTAGCCATCTGGTTTTTGACAAAGGAGCCAAAGATGTATGCTGAAGAATTGATACTGTCCTTAGTAAGTGGTGCTACAAAAACTGGTTATCTATATGCAGATCTTTAATGCTCACATTGTGCTAAAAGTAAAAAATGGATCAGAGACCTACATATAAAAACACAAACTTTGAAACTGATGAAAGATGACACTTAACAGCGATAGGCACCGGCAGAGACTTCCTTCCAAAGAGCTTCAATAGCACAGGAAATAATATCAAGGTTCTATAAATAGTATTACATCAAATTAAAATTTTACTGCACAGCAGAGAAATCAACAGAATGAAAAGACAACATACAGAATGGAAAAAATATTTTGGTAACTACTCTTCTGGTAGAGAACTGACATCTGGAATATATAGAGAATAAAAAAAAATCACTCCCCCTGCCAGAAACAAATGACCCAGTGTAAAAATGGGCAAATGAAATGAATAGACACTTCTCAAAAAAGTACAAATGGCCAGTAAGTATATGAAAAAATGTCCAGCATTGTAGCCATTAGGTAAACACAAACCAAAACAATTTTAACATTCCATTTTACTGCAGTTAGAATGCCTGTCATCTAGAATACAAACAACAGTGCTGGTGAGCCTACGGGGAAAAGCAACCCTTCAACATTGTTAGAAGGAACATACACTGGTACAACCTGCATGGAAATCAGCATAGAGATTCCTTGAAAAAAATTCCCTTTGAGTCTGTTCCTGAGTGTCAAATCATCATACTCTAGTGATAACATGCATATACATGTTTATGACAGTTTGAGTCACAGAAGCTAGACTGTAGAAATAGCTGATGCATAAACAGATGAGTAGATATAAAAAGTTCCGTACATATATACAATGAAATATTATTTCAGACATAAAGTGCAAAACATGCCATTTGCAGGAAATTAGATGGAATTTGTTACTATAATGTTATATGAAATAAGTCAGACACAGAAAATATTGTTTTTCTTATATGAGAAACCTAAAATGTAAATAAATAAAAGCAAAACAAAAAGGAGGTGGTAAGAAATGAAAGAACAGGTTTGTTAGAAATGGGAAGGGATATCTGGGAGGAGAAAGATTAGGAAGGGGGATACAAGGATCAAAATAGACAAGACTCTTATATACATGTACCAGTTCCCCCATTAACTAGGATATAAACATATGGTCATAATATATATTAAAAACATAAAGAAAAAAAAGAGTGCTATGAAAAACTCTTACGTCTTCAGATTTGCTAACCTAGGTAAAATGGATTCGAGGCTAAACTTCACCGCATCTTACACAAGGAGAAATAGACAAGTGGAATAGGCCTTGTGTTCATTAGTTTTCAGTCATTGTGTCAAAATACCAGAGATAATCAACTTTACGTGGGTATTACTGGCTCTGAGTTTTTACCAGTTTTAGTTCATGTGTCCTTGACCCTGTAGCTTTGAACCAGTGGCCTAGAGTATTATAGTGAGAGCACGAGGCAGAGGAGGTCCGATCCTGTGCTCGTGGCTAGGAAGCAAAGAGAAAGGAAGAGGATGGATCAGGGGCCTAGTGTCTTCCTCCAGATTATGCCTCCATGAGTGATCTAACTTCCTCCTGTTAGGCCTCTCCTTTTAAATGTTCTGTTACCTCAAGTTATATTTATTAAAAAATTCAATCAGTAATGATCTTTCAAAACAGAAACCACTAGGCCCAATTTATCTCACTTGTAAATTTCCCCAACTATCTAAGAGGAAATTATAGTACTTTCTGTTATCTCTTCCAAAAAATAGAACCATTCTGTGAGTCAGTGTTACCTTAATTTCAAATCAGAAAAAGACACTATGTAAGAAAGGAGTTTGCCAAACCAGTATCTCTTGTGAATAAAATGTAGTTGCTTATTGGAGGGCAGTTCTGTCCATCACTATACTATCAATGCACCATTAGTCATCCCTTGGTATTTAAGAAGAATTGATGTCAGGACCTCTACAATCATTTGTAGATTATCTAGTTCTTTATATAGATAAAATAGTATTATCAGATAATTTATGCACATCCTTGAGTATACTTTGAATCATCTCTGGATTACTTGTAATACCTAATGCCATGTAATTGTGGTGATAGTAGTTTTGGTGTTAAGGAATGATAAATCTGTATGTGTTCAGTAGAGACATTATCATCATAGGACAACCTGTATAGTACATGATCTATGGTCAGTTGAGTTTGTGTGTGTAGACCCTGTGGATTTGGAGAGCCTACTGTATTATCAATTAAAGTCCAACAATATATAAAAGAATTATATAATGTGACCAGGTGGTATTTAAGTATGTAGAACCATTTTAGCATTTGAAAAGTAATTACCATAATACATGTCAAATGAATAAGGAAGGAAAAACATACATTAATAGATGCACAGAAAAGCATTTGACAAAGTCCCATATCTGACAAAATTCAGTATCTGTGATAAAAACTCTCAGCAAAATAGGAATAGAGAAAAAATGTAAATTTGACAAATAACATCTATCTACTCCCCACCCCAGTCTCAAACAAAATCACACAGAACTGTATAGTAACATAATAATGGGAAACTAGATGCCTTTCTGCCAAGTTTAGGAACAAGGCATGAACATACTTGCTCATCACGTTTTTATGGAAGTTCTGAAAATGCAGAAGACTAGCTGTATGTAATATGTATTGCAAACATATACAAATCATAAAAAAGAAAGTGGAGGGAAGACTATTAGGGAGGGGCCTGGGAGAGGAGGAAGGGAATGGGTGGGCAAGGAGAGGGATGAAAGAATGATGTTCAAGGTATGTTATATACATGTACAGTATGCTACAGTGAAGCCCACTGTTCTGTATAAATAGTTTTAAAAAGATTAGAAAAGGAAATAAAATGCACATGGATGGGGAAGTAATATATAAAAATATCTTTGTTCACAGATGACATGATTATCTATGTAGACAACCCCAAAATATAAACAAAAATGGATCAAAATAATAAGTGAATATAGCAAGGCTGTAGGATATAATATCAACATAAAAATAAATTGCTTTATTCTATTCCAGCATGAATAAGTGGAATTTGAAGCTAAAAATGCAGTGTCACTTACACTAGTATATACAAGTTGAAATACTTAAGAAATAAACCTGACAAAACATGTACAAAATCTGCACGAGGCCATTTCTAGCAGCTCATCTCTATCATCGAGGTTATTTTGTAGGGTGAGGCAGGAGGATTGCAGATTTGAGGCCAGCTTGGGCAATCTAGTGAGATTCCCATCTCAAAATAAAAAAAAATTGTAACTCAATGGGAGAGTACCTGCCTAGCATAAGTAAGGCCTTGGATTTGATCTCAAGTACTACAGAGCAAGCAATCAAGCAGTTGTCCATATAAGGAAAAGTATATAATTATAATATCCAAATAAATGGATATATATATATATACATAAATATATATATATACACATACATATTTTTTTTCAGAGACAGGGTCTTGATCCTGAACTCACTAGGTGGCCTAGGCTATCCTTTAACACACAGCAGTCCTCCTTCCTCAGCCTTCCAAGTACAGAGATTACAGGTGTGCACCATGCGCTGTGTGTGTAGTGTTGAAGACTTGAAACCAGAGCCTTGTTCTTGATAGGCAAGCACACTAACTGCTGAACTATATCCCTAGCCCCAAGATATTTTTCATTCACTACTGTTAGAATGTCAGTGTTTTTCTTTTTTGTTTTTGGTTTGAACTATAGAGTCAATTCAATCTCATTAAAAATTCCAGAAGCATTAGGAGGCTGAGGCAGGAGGACTGCCATGAGTTCAGGGATAGCCTGGGCTAGATAGTGAGTTCAGGACCAGCCTGGGCTACAGAATAAGATCCTGTCTCAAAATAAACTCAGAAAGTGTTTTTTCAATGTTTAATTCCCTATTATGGCTAGTCAGGAATTTGCAGTGGAGAAATGAATTCTTCAAGGAAAATTTCCACTAACAATAAAATTCGTATAAGAAAACTGAAGTATAAATTAGCAATTTAAAAAAGTTACACATTTCTTCTCATTTTACTTTGGGGTGTTGAAGAAGGGAAAATATTTGTAATTTGGCAGGAAGCTTTTCTTGTGAACAAGCCGAGTACAGAAGGCCTTCCCAAGCTCTCTGAGGTACAGAGATCTTCAGACATTCCACTAGATGCCTGGTAAATAATATATAAATCTGGTATAACAAGGATTTGGACTCTGTCTTAGTTACTTTTTTGTTGCCATGACTCAATACCCGACACCCACAAACTTAGGAAAGGAAAGGTTTATTTTAGCTCACAGTCTCAAAGGTCACAGTCCGTTCAGGGGTGGCTGGCAACAATCAAAGTACATGGCAGAGAGAGAGGTGGAGGCAGCTTCTCACAAACAGGAAGGCAAGCTGAGGCTAGTTCAGACTAGTCCCTCGTACTCCAGGAAGGCAGGTGCAGCTTATGTGTCCTTTCAGGTCTCCACCCAGTAACCAGTCCCTCCTGCATCCAGGTGTGGCCACTATACACCATTAATCCTAACTTAACTGCAGTCCACCCCTCCAGACCAGACCCCAACGTCACATGGTTCCATTAAAATACATGAGACTTCTGGGGGACACTCCAGATCCCAACCACAACAGACTCATAGAGGTAAATTCCAGAGATTTTTGGATAAAAGAAAAATACCAATTTGGCTCCCAATTCCCGGTATGGAATCTATACCTTAAGTTTAGAAACTTCTTACAAGTCAACTTTGTATGGTATCGTTTTATAATAGGATCTTATTCATGTCCTTTTAGTAAGAAAATTGGGATCAATTTGTAAGAAAAGGTGCAACACAGTGTTTTCCTTCATGTCTTTACACATTAATGCGTTTTTGAAAATAAAACTGATGCTATATACTCCCTTTTGTAACCTGCTGTTTTATTTTTCCCCAGTTTTTAATTAGTATGTGTTCATGGTACCCAATGGTTACATTAAAATTGAAAATATTGTTTACATACATATCACCTCAACTTCACATTTCTTTCCCCTCCCCTCTTTCAACTTTCTACTTCCTTTCTTGTTCCCCCTACCTCCCGTTTAACTCTATTACTTATTTATACTCTGGACTTCTCATATTAGAGAGACCATATGATATTTAATCTCTTGAATCTGAGTCACTTCAATAAGCATGATGGTCTCAAGTTTTATCCATTAGAGCACTTGACTAGCATGAGTAAGTTCTTGGGTTTTATCTCATGTATTGGTCAAGGCATTTCCCAAGGCTTTATTCTGTATATATACCACATTTTAAAATTCATTGTTCTACTGATGAATGTTTTGGTATCTTCCATGATTTAGCTATTATTAGTTGTGCTGCCATAAACATGGGTATGCGTGTATCTCTGGTACATGGTGCTTTTAACTCTTTTGGAAGGATTCTTGCTGTTTTACTTAAGAGAGTGTAGGCAACACATTTTTACCTCAGTAAACTTGTGTCAACATCAGATTTCTTAATGATAGAAATAATAATTTTTATTCCCACCTCAGTGTCTTCTCTTGCACAGCTATCTCTTCTGCTATTTATTTACTTCAGAAAGTTATTTTGTAGGTATTACTGATGTTAGGTTTTATGTGGGCTGAAGGTCCTGGAAATTGTTTCTGTATCCTCAGTTCTGCTCCATTGATTCACCTGTTTTTGTGCCAGTATTATGTGGCAGGTTTTTTTTTTTTATTTTTAATCACTGTTGCTTTCAAATATAACCTAACATCTGGGACTGTGATGCCTCAGTTGTCTTGTTGCTCAGGACTGCTTTGGCTATTCTGAGTCTCTTCTGATTCCATATATATTTTAAGAATGGTGTTTCTAGTTTTGGTGTTTTGATTGAAATTGCAATAGATCTATATATCATTTTTGCTATACCACTCCACAGTATATAAACAATGTAGTTAGAGTCAGCATATAATAAGGATACCTACATACTCATGTTTATTGAGGCACAGAATAGTCAAGATATGGAACCAGCCTATGTGCCCATCATGATATGAATGAATAAAGAAAACGTGGCATATATATTCTACAATAAGAATAGAATTCTCTCATTTTGAGGAAAATAGATGAATAAATTGAATAAATTGAATTAAATCATCTGAACTTCAGAAAGATGAGCATTTTATGATCTTCCTAATAAGTGGAAGCTAAAAAAGATGACAAAGCTGAGCCCAGTGGCACAGGCCTGTAATGCCAGCATTTTGGGAGGTTGAGGCAGAAGGGTTACAAGTTTCAGCCCAGCCTGGGCAAGTTTCCCACCCTGAGACCCTGACTCTAATCAAAACTAAAACATGGGCAGGGATGTAGCTCAGTGTGAAGGTGCCTGGCTTGGTCCTCGGTACCACCAATTAAAAAAAAAAGAGAAAGTAGAAGAGAGACTACTATTAGACAAGAGGAAAGGAATAAAAGGGAAAGGGGGATATAACAACAGGTAATGGAGAATAGATATGAGCAAACTATACACATTGAAACCTGCTCCCCTAAATGTGAAATAGGGAAGGTGGTGGGATAACAGAGATTATAGAGGAGGAATGATTAACATATGTTACATGCTTATGTAAGTTGGTCAAGACTTCTTGGCAAGATGGCAGCAGAGTTATCATACTGCTGAATGGCTCCTCACAAGCTCATTCAAAAAGATGAGATGTGGTTAAAACTACATGCTCAACTTAGTTAGAAAAGGGTGGAGGGCTCCAGGCATTGAAAGGAGGCCACAGGAAGGTAGGAAATTCTGTAGACTGGTCAGAAGCTGAATAAAAGTCCAGCCCGAGAAGCTGCTCCAGGCTGCTCGGGGTGGCCATAGTTGCCAGCATAGGCAGACCAAGGTAAACTTGCAGCAGGAAGCTTTGGGAGTTGGCAGCAGCTGGTAGCCCCAACCTTCAAAAACGAGGCTGTGGGTCCCGAGAAGGCCTTCTGGAACTTAGCAGACCAGATCTAGCGAAGCAGTGCTTGGCAGTGATGCAGGCAGGAGCCGTTTTGAAAATGGCTCAAGCCTGAACTGTTTAGGGTAATCAGAAACCAGATATAGCCACATATGAGGATTTTGGGGGCACACTTAATCAGTGTCTGGGAAGGACATGGCACAAGAAATAGTTGCAGAGAGGAGAGAATCCTGCCAACCTCCTGAGTGGTTTGGGTGGTAGTTGGAACTCCTCACAGGTCAGGGAGGCCCACCCTAGAGGGAGGGAGCACAACACACATGGGAGAACTAAGCAGAGGGTGTTGGGTGTGAGCAAGATACCATACAGACCTCCAGTCTGGTAAGTTCCCCTCACTGTCTATTCCCAGCACAAAACTCACGGACTTTTGGCTCCCCTTGCATACCCTCATACACATTAAAAAAAAAAAATCTCTTGGCTAGACCATTCAGGAAAGTCCCTCAGCAGTAGAATCATGGGGAAACAAGGCATTAGGACACATGCAGTAAAGCCAGACTCCCCAGAAGCTACTGCAATGGGCCCTGAAATAGTAGAACTCATAGGACAGGAATCAGCAATCAAGTAGACCAGTTAAGTTATGCAAACAGTCAGTTCAAACAAGGCATTTAAAGAAAGGCAAATAATAGTCAGTGGGCTTAAAGAGAAATTTCCTAAATAAATAGTGGTCCCAATGAATACAAGGCTTACTGAGCATATGGAAGACGCACATAAAAAGCTGCTGAGGAAAAGGAGACAATGCAAGATGGAACATTTTGGTAGACAAGTAAAAAGTGTGAAAGGAAATATAGCTGAAGTTCAGGACATAAAATGTTCATGTGAAATCAAGGGAAGTTAGCTTGGATGTTGTGAGGATAAAGTCTCAGACCTTGAAGATAAGGTTGAGGAAACTAATGCCACAATGAGGCATGACACCAAAATACCCAAACTAGAAGTGAGTAAAGCAGTTGTATACAACAGCTGGTGGATGACTCAAAGAGCTCTAATTTCAAAATCCTGGGTGTGGAAGAAGAGCAGAAAAGGTATAAACAATTTATTTAATGAAAACATGGAAGAAAATTTCCTGATTCTAGGAAAGGAAACTAATATTCAGGTACAAGAAGCTTGTAGAGCACCAAATAACCTTGATGAGGAAAGAAACTTGACATGAGACATCATAATCAAAATCTCAGAAATTCAACACAAAGGAAGATTATTAAAAGCAGTAAAAGAAAAGAAAACATATTATTCTACCAAAGTAAACCTACTACAATTACTGCAGATTTCTCAGTGCAAAAATTGAAGGCCAGGAGAGCCTAGAGCAAAATCTTTCAAGCTTTAAAAGAAAGCAAGTGTCAACCCAGGTTGTTGTATCTGGCAAAATTATCCCCCAAAATTGAAGAAGTAAGCATTTTTCGTGACCAAGAGACCCTGAAGAAATCTTTATTTACTAGACCACCAAGGTATGAAATACTTGAGGAAATCTTTGAGACAGAGAAGAGACCAGCACCAACCAACACAGAAGAAAGGAAACATCTAAAGGGAAGGTATAACAAAAAGAAAAAACAAAGAATCAATACTAGAAGAACAGGGCAGTGACAGGATATGGTAAAAAAATCTTGCAATAATTACTGTTAATGCTGATGGTCTTAACTTGCCAGTCAAAAGACAGACTGGCAGAGTAGATCAAAAAATGAAGCCCAACGATTTGATGTCTGCAAGGGACACACTTCACTCACAAGAGAAGCACACAGACTGAAGGTAAAAGATTGGAAATTAATATTCCATGCTCCTGGAGCCTGGAAACAGACAGGAGTAGCTATATTATTCTCAAATCCTGTAGATTTCAAACAAAAACCAGATCAGAAGAGACAAAGATGGACACTATACTGGTAAATTGGTCAAAATGAATCTCACTAATTCTTATAACCAATAAAAGTAAGAAAAAGAAAGGCAAAACCAAATGCTGTAATTCTGGTCTGTGACTTTATTTTTATCCTTTTAAGTATCATTGAAAGGACAAAAATAAAAAAATTGTAAACTGTAAATCTGTGTTAATGGGCCTACAGTTTAAAAAATGTAAATTTTTACAGCATCAGCATAAATGAGAGGGAAGGGTGTATGTACAGAGGAGCATAGATTTGTACATATATAAAGGATAATGTGCCATTAATGAAAAACAGATTGTTACAAGTTTGGCAAAATTAAGTGTAAGCCCCAGATGCAACCATGAAAAAATAAAAAATAACTAAAAATCTCCATAAAAGAAAATTGGAAAGAAATCATCATAATGTACACACACACACAGACAGACAGACAGACACACACACACACACACACACACACACACACATGCACAGAGAGAGAGAGAGAGAGAGAGAGAGAGAGAGAGAGAGAACACAAGAAGGCATTAATGAATTTAGACATTAAGATACAAAATGATATCAAATGATATGTACATAATAAAAGCTTTTATCATTGATTGACTAAATGTAATTGGATTAAGTGCTACCATTAGAAGACAGATAGAAAGAATGGATAAGAAAAACAGGATGCAAATACATGCTGTCTATAAGAGGTTTACTTAGACCCCAAATCACAAATATGTATTAAGTGAATGAATGAAAAAGGTATTCCAGGCCATTAGTAACCAAAAGAGATTACAGATGGTTATTTAAATGTTAGAAAAAATAAACTTCAAGTGAAAAATTGTTTTAAGGGACAAAGGGTAATATTAAACTGTGATGAACATGTCAATCCACCAAGAAAATATAACAATTATAGGCATATTAACTACATAATTCCAAAGTATATGAAAGAAAAATATTTGAGAACTAAAAGAAGAAATTGACCATTCTGTAGTAACAGCTGGTTATTTTAATGTCCTACTTTCAGTAATGAATAGTACTAGATAAAAGATTAATAAGAAAACAAATGACTTAAATAACACTAGAAACCAAGGACTGCCCAATCTACAGACACCCAAAGACAAGATACATATCTATAGGGTACACGGAACATTTCAAATAAAGGAACAAGTCAAACTATTGTCATAAATAATTGTCATCTAATATAAAAATTAAGTAGAATTTGTCAGTAAACTTGCAGCGGGGTCACAGTGATTGCTGGTGCTGCACTGATGAGTATGGTATTGCTGTGGGGATGGTGGTGAGAGGGAATATGTGTTAAATTGACAGAACATTATTTTTGACTTCACTGGATCACAAAATATGTCATAAAATAAGGTGATTACACCCTAATGGGATAGTAGAATGAAATGAATCCCAGTGCTACAAAGATAAGAAAGAAAGGAAAACGCAAACAAAACAGGAAATCATGGGTACACACAAAGTAAAAGGACAGAAATATTCTGAGAATTTCATTTCCTAGTAAATATGAACATGGCACATACACCTCCAGACACACCCATGAGAATGTTCAGGGCAGCACTATTCATAAGAGTCAGCAGTAGGAACTACCCAAATGTCCATCCACGTCCAATTGAGTACATCATACATTTTGGCAGATTTATATGATAAGATATGAATGCAACAATGAAAATACAGTTAACAGTTATATATAAATCATTCTTTTCCTAATCTTTCTACACATCTTCTTTGTCCTATAATTCCTTGTTCTGCTTGCCTCACGTTGGGTCTCTTATCCTCTCTTTTTTCTCTTCTTTTCTTTTATTCTTTGTGGTGTGTGTGTGTGTGTGTGTGTGTGTGTGTGTGTGTGTGTATCTCACGTTGTGAGACAGAAACCAAGTACAGAAGGAGACATGTTGTTTATAAACAGATAGGTAAATAACTGGTAAGATAATATTTCTATGTCTTAGGCCCCACAGAGAGTCATCTTTGACCCCTTTCTTTCCTTTGTCTCTCTCCAGTCAGAAGTCACATATTCATGATTTTACATCTGTGTCACATATGTTTATTGTTTTTCTCCTAAGTGCCAGACCCTTTCTGAGACAAGGAGGTGGAAAGAATAAATAAGGAAAAAGTCTGACTGGGTTGCTTGAATCTATAATTCCACAACATGGAGAGGTGGCTATGCAGAAAAGTGTGTATTGAACAAAACATTAGTCGAGGCTCTTCTTACTTTTGGTGACCTCACCTTGGTAATTGTAAAAGATGGAGGAACCCTCTGGTCATACCTTTCTTACTTTCAGGAAATTTCACATTCAAATTTAAGACTCTATATAGTATATATAGCTGTGTTCTTCTCTCTGGTTCCCCAGAGAAGTGTCCCTAATCTTTTTGCAAACCCTATAATTCCTTGTTCTGCTTGCCTCACGTTGGGTCTCCTTTTTTCTCCTCCTCTTCTTTCTTTTTTCTTTTCTTCTTTGTGGTATGTGTGTATGTATGTATGTGTGGAACTGAGGACTGATTTCAGGGCCTTTGCACTGAGATGTGTCCCCAGCCCGTTATTTTTATTTTTGTTTTGAGACAGAGTCTTGCCAAGTCACTGAGCTGACTAGGCTGTGCTCAAATTTACAATCCTCCTGCTTCAGCTTCCCAGAATGCTGGGATACACGCCTGTACCATTGGACTTGGATTTTATTTTCTTCATATTTCATTTATTGTAAGATTCTTCAAAGAAGATCTGAAATAAGCATATATGTCTCAATAAATATTTGTTGATGAATCTAAATGCTGAATGTATCTCACTGACTTTATTATTTAGTCTCAGTTCTGTTCTCGGCTTCCTCTAGAAAAAGGCTCTCTGTAAGCCTACTACTCAGCATGCAAATTGCTAAATCAGGATATTTCTTCAACATATTTATTCTACCTCTCCTTTTTTGTATTTTCATAGAGTAATGAACTATGGAGAAAATCTGATCACAAAAGTAACATTAATTAAAGATTTAACAAAGAGGTGTGACAATTCCAGAATCTATTCCACAGATATTTATTGAAGGCTTTTAGAGTGTGCTGTGAAATGTTTTAGGTGCTCAGGGTCAATTGATGAATCATACTAGGTATTTCCCCTTAGAGAGTTTTCATTCTAGTAGGGGAAACAGACTGTGAACTTGTAAATACATAAATAAGCAAAATAATTTCACAATGTTTTAAGTGCTAAGAAAGGAACAAAAAGTTGGAAATTACTTTGTGGCTACTTTAGGTGACGTGATTACAGAATACAGTGTTGAGAAATTTGGTTCTACTGCAGACCGTGGGATGCTTTAGGGTCTTGCCTTTTCTAGTTTCTATTAAATTTTATTTTTCTCATACTTGTATTTTTATAACTATGAATTTGCAACATATACTAATGACATTCATCTTGAGGAATTGGTGTATACACATATTGCATGCAAATCATTTTTTTGTTTCCCCTTTTCCTTCCAGCCTTCTCCTATCCACCATCCCTCGATCCCTTCCTGTTTTCTCAAAGTCTAATGAGTTTCAGTTTGCCCCTTAACCTCTGCCTTCCATCTGAAATCTTGTTATTCCTTTGGATTTGGAGTTGCTCCACAGACTTTTTTGAGGTAACTAGGTAGAATGACTTACTCAGTTAGAAACACATGCCAGATTCCTGGCTTGAGCCACTGGCCGCATTTTCTTTCTCTAGGAAACTTTTTCCTGCGAGACTACACCCTGTTTTGATGTTGTAGGGGAAGGGTAAAATAGGGCACTTTTATGCCCGGGTATCATGGTGTTACTAGTTCTCCTCTACCTATTATGTAACTCCACGCTTTGCATAAGTAGCCTTTGGATCCATTTTTAATTTCCTTCTTTTAGTTCATATTTCACATCCTGAAGATAATATTTAAATAATTTACTTTCTTTTGCAAAATTTTGAAAACTATTAGTTTATGAAATAATCAAAATTAATTGGTCCTGATATTCAAGATTCCTCACAGTCTGGCAACAATAGCCCTCTATAATTCTCCCCCTGCCATTTTAGTGATATGTATAGATGCAACACATAATGTTTACATTGACCTTGAGTATTTTGTGCATATACATATCGTGGCAAAATTGCAAATCCTTCCCCTCTCCCTTTTCAACCCTCCCTTTCCCCCCCAACTCCCATTATTCTCCTCAATTAGTTCTATGAAATACTTGTGATCTTGGTTTCTCATATTAGGGAAACTATACCCTCTATAATTCTGTTCAGCCCTTTTCTTTCCGGCCATCTGGCTCACTCTCCTCCTGTGGAAGTCACAGTCAGCCATTTTACCCCCACCCCAGGTTGTTTCCCCACTTTGCATATTATACTGCAGAAGTCTTCCCTTACCTTCTTGCCTGGGGATATATATTGTACTAGCTCAGTTCACATTTCTCTGTTTGTGAAGCCTTCCATTAGTCTTTCAGGTCAAGGCAGCAGCTCCTTTTTTCTGTGCTTGTGAAAGCAGGACCTGTTATGTAAATTATATTAAACATATTGCACTTTACCTGGGCCCTTTCTTTCTTCAGTGTTAGCAGCTATGCTTAAAGAAACCCATTCAGTCTTTTACATTTAGAAAAAGGCTTCCTGCATAGAACCTCATATGACTTAGATACCGAATACACATGTTTCCTTTCCTTTTTTTGTTTAAATTTATGACAGGCTAGACACAAATCCTTTAAATTCCCATTCTTTGCCTCATGAAAGATGGGTGGATCTGTGTATCCCATAGATCAATAGAACAAACTGTTTGTTAAATGTTAGGTAAGCTTCTCGTCTCCTCTAGTACCCCGAAGTTTCCCCCACATTCCTTCTTTTTTCTTTTCTTTTATTTAAATGATTTTTTCATTTATACATCACATCTTTTTTCTCTTTCTCCCCACCTCTTCGACTCCCCCCACCACATCCGCTTCTCCTTTTCACCAAGTCTATCTTCTTACATTCTTCCATGTTTCTTTACTTTTTTTATAGTTTGTTTTTCTCACATTAGAGAAAACACATGATATTTAACCTTCTCTGTCTGATTCGTTTTGCTAAGCATAATTGACTCATGTTCCTTCTGACCCAGAATACAAGTCCTTCTTCATAATCCCTCCTAAAAATCTGCCGACCCTAGGGGAATGTTCCCTAATTATTCCACTGCCAGTCTCTCTCCAGCCTTACTGATCCTTCACTGTTTTTCTGCCTGAACTTTCAGATTCTCATAGCTCTGGTGGTTTGTTCCCTTGATTGCAATAGTCCACAGTCCCTTTTCCTTTATTACAACAGTCCTTTAGAATAAAGCCTTTTTACCTCATTCTGGATTTAAAAATATTTTTATGGTAATATAAACTACCAAATTATTTCTTAACTATTTGATTATTAACTTTCTTGTCCCAGAATTCTAGATATTATTTTTTGAACAATGACAATCTCAAATTACTATTTGTCTTAATTGTTCTGTCTCTGTTTCTTATGACTGTTCCTATCAGTTTTTGTTTTTGTTTTAGTCCTAATGTATCGCTGTAGCTCTCTGTTTGCCCCATTTCCCACCTTCTTCACCTGCTGTTCTTCCTGAGCCCAGGTTCTTGTCCTCACATCGCTCCAGAGAGAACTGCCTGGAGAGCAGGTTCCTTCAACCAGGCTGATAGACTGCTGTCTTGCAGCTTCATCTCAGGCTTTAGCTTCTTTGAGAGAGGGACTCTATATATCCTTAGGCAAGAAGTGAAAAGCTAGTATCACTTTCATAAAACATTTTATTATGATATTTTTATGTATTTTTTTGTGATACCTGGGTTTAAAAATTACCAGGTAACTGAGGTACACTCCTTAGCCAGAGCCCATAAACCTAACGGATCAAAATTAAACAGCTCAAAGTTCAGGCAATAAAGATAGCTTAACAGTGTTTGCATTTAATTGGTTATAATTTTTGTTAAGCACACGATGGTGATTGAGGACCATTGTTCTCTAAAAACTAGCTTGAGTTAAGTACATACTCATTTTTGTAGTTAGCCTAGTAACAGAAGTCAGAGTAATCTGAAGATCCACTAAGAGAAACATAAAGCTTTACATATCTTGAAATAGCCAAGTCCCCTGTCTGTCATTCAGAATGTTTGCGACTGTTAACTGCTACAATAAACATGTCATGTGGCTCTTTCACCTGAATGTATTTGCAGGCAGTGACTAGAGAAACCTTTTAGAGTAAACTTTATAGTATTAAAAATTCGAGGAAGGATAAGTACAACATTTAGTTTTGTTTAGTACCACACACAGGCCTTCAACACAGGCAGAGGAGCTCTAAAACTGTGTGAGTGTTGATGCTGAGACACTGCCTACAACTTCCTGCTGTGTCTGGCCTCTTCAACCAGCTGACGTGGATCTCAAAATCACAGAGTCCCAGTGTGCAGCTGGTGTCCCAGACTGAGATGGAGCAGGACTGAGGATAAGAGCCAGTGATCAGTCTGCCTGGCTAACAAGATTTTCCATTTAGATATGTCTCTGTCTCCTGGAAGCAGTGGAGTACACACTTCCTGGAGCCATGTTCGTCCAGGCAGTCAACATGTTTCCCAGCACACAGAGACATTGAAAACCTGTGGGGTGTTTGCTAGGCCAGCCAGCCAGAATGCAGGTGAAATGGGGTTCCAGTTCACTGTGTCATTACCTAAGCATGGTGTGAGCTGTGCCCCCAGGTGTGAGAATCCCTACAGGTGTATCTGGGAAGGCTATACCTGGTCTGTCTTTGTTCTGATGAGCTTGAACATGATACATGGATACATGCCCAGTGCTGGCCATACAGGTGTGATCAGTGCAGCCAGTAGTTCGTGAAATTTGACCTCTTCTGGTAACACCAAAGAATTCATCAGTGGCAGCCAGAATTTCCAGAGTGACAGGTCAACAATGGACACATAGATTGTCCCCTTGCTCCTGGTCTTCAGCTCAGTCTCTTCTTCCTTTCATCTTGGCTTCTGTCTGTCTGCCCCTGGCTAACTCGTCTTATTGGCAGGTTAGTCTTAAGACAGGGAAAGGTGAAGAGGCAATGTAGAAGCCTAGAAGAAGCTCTGGAGCCCCTTGGGAGTCCTCAGAGTTCTCCAGAACTGTCCTGGATGTGCTCACCTCTCTGAGACCACCTTCTTTTTTGCCAGTTAGCCAGATAGAAAGAGGGATAACAATGGAGACTAAGGGTTTTATTTTTTCCATTTTATTTAGTTTTTTATTATTTAGATATCACACCCCTTTCCCCTGGCAACCCTCTCATGTCCCCTTTTCCTCTCCACAAAGTCTATCTTCTTACTTTCGTCCATCTCTCTTTTACATTTTTTATGGTTTGGATTTCTCATATTAGAGAAATCATATACTTAACCTTCTGTGTGTGATTCATTTTGTTGAGCATAATGGTCTCAAGATGTGTCCATTTCTACCTAAACTGGTGTATAGATTCAATGCAATTCCTATCAAAATACCTACAAGTTTCTTCAAAGAACTTGAAACAGCAATTCTTAAATTCATATGGGACCAAAAGAGACCAAGAATAGCCAAAGCAATCCTGAGCAACAAGACCAAAGCAGGAGGCATTACAGTTCCAGACATCAGGCTGTACTGTAAAGCAATCGCTGCAAAAACAATTTGGTACTGGCACAAAAACAGACAGATAGACCAGTGGAACCGAATTGAAGACGCAGAGACAAACCCAAATATCCTCAATTACTTAATCTTCGACAAAGGAGCCAAATGCATACAATGGAAAAAGGACAGCCTGTTCAACAAATGGTGCTGGGAAAACTGGACATCCACATGTAGAAGAATGAATCTAGCCTCACATCTATCACCATGCACCAAAATCAAATCAAAGTGGATCAAAGACCTAGACATTAAAAGTGAAACACTGAGCCTCCTAAAAGACAAATTAGGCAAATTCCTAAAAGACATGGGGGTAGGCAAAGACTTTCTTGACAAGACACCAAAAGCAGAAGAAATTATCCCCATTATCAACAAATGGGATCTTGTCAAATTAAAACGTTTCTGTACATCAAAGGAAGCTATCAACATTGTAAAAAGAGAATCAACAGAGTGGGAAAAAATATTCACCACCAACATCTCAGATAGGAAGCTCATAACTAGAATATACAGGGAGCTGAAGAAAAGTAAGCCTACCAAAATAAAGGATCCTATTGAAAAGTGGGCAGATGAAATGAAGAGACAGTTCACTCAGGAAGAAGTACAAGTGGCCAATAGATACATGAAAAGATGTTCAATATCTCTAGCCACAAGAGAGATGCAAATCAAAACAATACTAAGATACCATCTCACTCCAGAGAGAATGGCCTATATCAATGAGTCAAATAGTAATCAGTGCTGGCATGGCTGTGGGGAGAAAGGAACTCTCCTGCACTGCTGGTGGGAATGTAAATTTGTACAACCACTCTGGAAAGCAGTATGGAGATCTCTCAAAAGACTAGAAATAAATATCCCCTTCGATTCAGCGACACCCCTCCTGGGAATATTTCCAAAAGAGGTCAAAACAGCACATAACATAGGTACATGTACACCCATGTTCATAGCAGCACAACTAACAATAGCTAAAACATGTAAGTCACCAAAATACCCATCAACAGACCAATGTATACACAATCTGTGGTATTTATACACAATGGAATACTATGCATCTATGAAGTCCAACAGCATGTAGGCTTTTATGGGCAAATGGAAGAAACTTGAGAACATCATGCTTAGTGAAGTGAGTCAGAAGCAGGAAGTGAAACATTGAATGGTCTCTCTGATGTGAGAAACCCAGATCACAACTGTTATGGAACTTAAAATGAAAACAAAGTGAAACAGGGGGATAGGGCAGGAAGGGCGGGATCGGTGGGTAGGGGGAGGGACAAAAGGAGAGTGGGGAAGTCCTTGTCACCTTGACAAGATACGTATGTGCACAAAATGCTCAACTTTATTGTAAACCTTAAATTTTGCGCTTATACATATCAATAAAATGGGGGGAAAAGATGTGTCCATTTTACTACAAATGACTCAAATTTGTCTTTCTTTTTATGGCAGAGTAGGATTCCATTGTGTATATATACCTCTTCTTTATTCATTCGTCTGTTGTTGGATATACTGGCTTCATCCAAGACTTGGCTTTTATAAATTGTGCTGCTATAAATATTCGTTTTGCATGTATTACTCTTGTATGATGACTTTAACTCTTTTGGGAAGACACCCAGAAGACATATAGCTCGGTCAAATGGGTATCTGTTTTCAGTTTTTTGAGGGGTCTCTTTACTGCCTTCCATAGTAGATATCGCTTTTAGAGTCCCATCAGTGGTGTAGGGCTCCTTTTCCCCACAGCCTCTCCAGCACTGTTTTTTTTTTTTTTTTTTTTTGAATTCTTGATACCAACCATTCTTACTGGAGTTAGGTGGAACCTCAGTGTTGTCTTGACTTGCTTTTCTCTGATGGATAGAGATGCTGACGCTGAACATCTTTTCATATATTTATTGACCATTTGGACTTTTTCTGAGAAATGTCTATTTACTTCACTTGAACTTTTTGCTTGGGTCCTTTATTTTCGAGGGTCTAATTTTTTTCAGTTCTTTTTTATATTCTTGATAATAGTCCTTTGTCTGAAGAGTAGCTTGCAAAAATTTTTTTTTCATGCCATGTGTATTCTCTTCCATGGGTACTAATCTGTTGATTCTTTGTTGTGCAGAAGCTTTTTAATTTGATATAATTCCGTTTGTTGATTGTTGGTGCTTTGGGTGTTTTATTGAGAAAGCCTCTGCCTATAGCTATGTCTTCAATGACTTTGCCTGTTTTTTCTTCCAGCAAGTTCAGTATTTCCATTTCAATGTCTAAGGAGACTGAAAGCTTTAATTAAAGAGCTCTTTATCTCCTGTCATTGAAACTTTTTAGTGTCTATTTTCTGTGGCTTCATAAAAGCCAATTTTTAAAAAAATCTTGCCCTTCCATAAATTTCAGAGTGAGACCATGTTCAAATATTGAGCTTACCACTCAAAACCATGTGACCTTGGGAAGGGTATTTTATCACTTCTTTCTTTCCTCTTCTGGAAAATGAGAACCTGTACTGGTGTGTATTGGACATGCCATGAGTACTACATCAGATTCTTTCTGCGACTTGCCACCCCACGTCTGTTTCTTCTCCCTCAGATCCACTGCAGGCCCTGGGATCTGACATTCTGTGCAGCCACAGAAACCTGGAAACACTGAGGAGTTAATACTTATGGGGAAGATTTGCTTCCTGGGAACTGTGAATTAAAGAGCCAAGCAGAGAAAATTTTGTTTTTTTCCTTCCCTTCTATGAACTGTAACAGGCATTCTTTCTTCACAGCTGTAAAACCTATAGGGACACTTTTTAAGTAACTGGCAGATGGTGGCTCTTGCAGCCTTGTAAGGCAATAGTTCTTAGCTTGGAAGTGCCTTACCTTGGTACCTCGCGTTCTTTCCCGCCTTACTTCATTTTCTCACCCCTAATGCTTTGGATTTGTAAAAAATAAAATGATAGTATTCAGTTCTTGCTTTAAGCTCTATTTTCTAGGTGACTTGGAGGTGGAAGAAGAGGAAGATGTTAGACTGAGCTTGAGAAGGACAAGCCCCACTGTAACTTCTTCTTCCCTTTTAGATCAGTACCTGGCCTATCATGTACCAAGTATTTAGGAGCCTGGCCTGCCCTGCATCTCTGGCGACTCAGGCAGGTAGTTTAGAGTCTTAATTTTGGGCACAGCAGGCCATTTTACTGTCCTGCAAGATAATAAATAGTACGAAAGGAACTTGGCTAGGTCATTGGGTAGCAGGGCTAGGATTCCAAGCAGGATGTTTACCTTGGAGGTGAGTCTCTTCTCTTATATATGGCCCCTTCCCTATAAATGTTGGCTGGAGCCAGGTCTAGTGCCAAGCACTGCCAAGTGATAGCCACAGAGAGGTGAGTCAAGTCTGATTCTTCTGCTTAAGGGAACTTATTGGGCTCAGGACAGAGAATCACCTAGGTACAGTAGCCACAGGGAAGAGGAGCCTCCAGAGGGAGGTCAGAAAGGCTTTCTGGAGGAGAGGACATTTTAAGTCCAGTAAGAGTATAACTACTAGTAGCCCCTCAAGCATTAAAGGAAAATGAATAGTGCATGAAAAGGGAAGCCTGTTTTAGGAAGAGAGAACAATGGGAAGTGTGCAGAAGACTCAGCCCGCAGCTCTTACAACACAGACAACTAAAGGTTGTGTAGTGGAAGAAGAGACTTGTTTGTATTTGTGGTTCTGGGATTGAACCCTGGCCCTTGCATGTACTAGGCAAATGCTGTACCACTGAGGTACCTGAGTCAGACCTGAAAGGCTGATGGAGACCACCTATACTTCTCGTTTCCTGGACCTACACCCTTGGTTATGCTGTATTGAGAACTCAGGAACATGAAGGTGCTATGCCTCCATTCTGTAGAAGGATCATGGACTAAAGTTCTGACTGTACTCAGCATTGCTAAAGAAAAGAGCTGAATCTCTACAGGCTCAAGTTTTCTAAGACCCCAACCTTCCCACTCCCACACTAACTCCTCTCTATGGCTGCCTTGGAGGACAGTGCCACCAGTGGCCCAACATACCTGGAGTAGGTAGGTAGCTGCCTTTTACCTGAACTCAGTGGGCATGATGAAACAAATAGGCAAGAGGAACTCACTTGTGCCTGAGTGAATGGCTCCAGGGCCAGGGGTGCTGAAACCCTCTTTCATGTCCAGGTGGCACCAGGCCCCTACCCTAGAGCATGCCATTCTGTGTTTTGTGGGCCACAGCTGGTCTGAGTCTTCCGCCCTACCTGGATTAAACACACTGTGGTAGGGCCAGCTGATCAGATTGCTTGCTGTTCATACACAGGATGAGGGGTCTGGTTTGCGAGCCATCACTTGCTGAAGAATCGTTGTGGGGAGAATCCAGAGTGGGCAGTCCTGGTCTAAACAGACTTCCGCTCTTGTGGAGGTTACAGTCTAGTGGAGGAGGATGTTATGTAAATTGCTAGGTAAAACTTGTTAGAAATGTGTTATAAGTAACAGAAGAATAGATGAACTTCTTTAATTTTTTTCTTTTTTTCAGTAGTGGGAAGTGAACTCAGGGCCTTCATCCAGAATTAAATCCCCCGTCCATGTATTAAGTTTTTGTTTTGAGACAGGGTTTCGCTAAGTTACTAAGTTATTCAGGTGATCCTCCTGCCTTACCCTCCCACAGTGCTGGGATTATAGGCCTGAGTCACCAGATCCGGCTTTCATTAATTTTCAATTGTGATATCTATCATACATTCCAAAAATGTTTTGTATAGGGGCAATTTAAGGAATAATACATATCTGCCCTTTGGTTACCTGAGAAAAAGAATGTCCTGTAATAATATATTTAAGCTTTGTAGTCCTTCTCAGAACTAACCATACACTGAATTTTGATAATTTTTGCTTTTGTTATTATTGATTTTATCATCTCTATCTCTTTTTAAACAATATAGCTACTGGTTTTGCATTGTTTTTAATTTTTATTATTTTGTTGGGTGCTCACTGAATTCCTTAATCTGAAGGTTTATAGTCAATACAATTTGAAATTTTTTGATAAAAAAGCTGTGTGATGTGCCATTGAGCATTTATGTTGAACACAGATGTTCTCATTCACTTTTCATAGGGTGACTTGACAATGTGAACCCCTGGGCGGTCTGATTGGTTATGAAACCAAAGTTTTCCTCATTTTGCAGATTAATTTCATATTCCATAAAAATTGCACTCTGTTATTGGCAAGAGAAAATCCAGGCAGCCTTCCTCAGTGGAGACTTTCTTCATCTGTTTTGAGGTTGGTATTAATGTCAGTTGTTGAGCACTTGGCCCTGTGATTGTGGGAAGTATTATATGAACTTTCAGGAAAAGCTGTTTGGAAGACAGGACAGAACCAGGCCAAGTACCAATATGTAGACAATCTGGGACATTTTGTGCAGATGGAAAGGGGTTGGAGAAACAAGGAGAGGGGAGGGCAGGGAGGAGAAAGAGAAGAAAAATGATAAAGATGAGTTATGTTTGGATATTTGCTCAAGCTGAATGCAGTTACTGTGCATCACAGATGCTTCTCATAAAAAGAGTAATGTTGGAGGAAACAATGATAACAACAAGAATGAACAAGCTGGGGGCCAGAAAAGAATCAGCATTTTTTGTTATTTTGATTATTTTGTTTGGAGCTCATTGAAATTCCTTAATCTGAAAATTTATAGTCAATAAAGTTAGAAAATTGCAACACTTAATATAAATCCCTGGTGCTAGAAAAGAGGGCAGTCTACTGTCCTTTGAGCAGAGATGACCTAAATGTTTTGGCCCTTTATTCTGCATAAAGGATCAGCAGAAAACTTACGTTTATAGTACATCCTGTGAAAGTACATAATCTTATTTAATAGAAAACGGTATTTCTGGATTTACTCCAGTGACATCATATCTACGTAGGTAGTCCCCACGTTTTCAGTACAGAATGTCTGGAAGCTCAATACACCTTTTGCAGTCATCACCATGACAGTTAGATAACTGATAGCAATTATTTTATTTTATTTTTATTTGTCTAAGTTCATGACATATATTCATTTATATATTGATAACATACAGCTTGGGAAATTAGTATAAACATGTATATATTTATGTATATGTTATATTTTATCTCCCCATTTCCTCTCTTATCCCATTCCTTCTTTACCTCATCCTTAAGCGCCCTTTTTCAGCATTGTCTGTTACGATTTTACCTTTTTTATTCCTAACTGCTTTGTTATGGGTCTTTTGTTTCCTTCCTTTGGTGGAGTTAGCTAGAGTTCTTATGAACGTTGTTTGTCCTTTGAAGAATTAGCTTTTTTCTTTGTTGATTTTTTTTGGGTCTAAATTTCATTAATTTCTGCTCCTATCTTTATTTACTTTCTTCTACTAGTTTTGGATTAGATTGTTTTCCTTATGATCCTAAGATGCATCACTAGGTTGTTTATATAAGAATATTCTATTCTTTCTTATATGAACATTTGTTGGAGTTTCCTTAAGTTGTTTTTGATTTTAGAATTTACAACAGTTTTTAGTTTTTTAAGCTGTTAATTTTGAGGGTCTTCTCAATGATCAATCTTCTGTAGGTACTTAATCTCCACATTTTGGTGAAGGAGGAACAGATTACAGAACTGTATATGGTCTACAGACAAAATATTTTTTGGCATATATTGGAAATGAAGATCGGTGTCTATGTTGTTATCTACAATTTGAATAAAGATTTACAGTTATGCACTCAGGAGGCTTAGGCAGGAGGATTGCCAGGAGTTGGAGACTAGCCTGGGTTATGTAATCAGTTCAGAACTGGCCTGGAAGAGAGAGTGAGACCCTGTCTCAAGAAAAACAAAGAAGATTTATAGTTATACTACAATCTAATATCAACAGATTATTGAGAAAATATAATAACCAATTTAACAACTATTTTACCCTTTGGTAGGTGATGTCTACACCTTCATTTTATCTATCTAAATAAAAAATTAACTTACTGAAATGTTCCACTATTATTAGAATTATATCATAGTCACTAATAAAATAGACTTCTATATTGCTTGCCTAAGCTAAACCAAACCACCAGAAGTTATCAACCCTGAATAGGCTCCATCCAGTATACCCTTCTTAGCCATAGGATGGATATTTGTAACTATGCTTAAACTCGATATCTACCAGCTATTGAATTAAGATTAACAAGAGATTGATATATACAACTATTCCCCTCTTAACATTGTAACTGTGATCTATACTACTAATGGAGGTTTCTATACAAGTTGTTTAGTAACCTATTAGAGTTTGTTCATGATGACACTAAAGTATTATTGATGATATAGGAAAAAAATCTTCCTTACTGATCTGTGTCTAGCTAGGTAATATACTATTATTGCTTCCCTACTTGTCCAGCCATATGACCGTGAGTTATCAATACTTAACAATACTTTAAATAAGGGCGATTGGAGTAGGGAGAGAGCAGACTGAAACTAAGGATTAGCTTTGAGAATGTAATAGAAAACAGAAGTGTATATATGGAGTAAAGAAAAGCATGGCAGAGCCCCAGGTCAGAGGATAGCAGATAAACAATCAGTATAAGCAAACAAACAAACAAACAAAAAGAAGAAACAGGGAAAATTATGAGTGAAATACAAAGTGTATGTCTTCAGAATATATTGAAATCCTTTCCAAAGGGAGATCAAGAGCTAGTCCAGAGAGAGAGAGAAATGCAAAAACTAAGAAATAACAGAAACAGAAAGGGAAAGGCCACAGGAAAGAAAAGGGGGAAAAAAAGAAAAAGGCAAATCAATTGAAGAAAAAAATACAAGTTCAATATACCCACAGAAAACCTTGGAAGTGAGGCCAAAAAACAAGCCCCAAAAGAAGAGGAAAAATTAAAAACAAAACCAAAAATTAGCTCCCTCCATGTGTTACTTGTTGGGAAGCTGCCCTGTCCAATACTGTGGATCCTTTACAGGGAGAGAGCAATTATCAATTATATCAGCCTTTATTTATACAACCATGCAACATTCACATAATTTAAAAATTGTCTTGATGATTTCGAGTTTTTTTCCTCAAGAACCATAGAAATCACTGTATTAGTATATGTGTAAAGACCAGCAAACTAGAGGATAAAAGATATAAAATGAAGTATGGGTGGAGAATGAAAACAAGTTAGTTCTGAGGGAAAGGAGGAAGAAACCGGAGATAACCACCAATACAAATGGACTAATAGATTTGAGGGTAGAGATGCTATTCTTATATCTGGGGTTGGTGAGGTAGGGGACTAAGAGGCTGTGGATGAGGAAAGCAGGAAGAGAAGGGAGAAAGGTATAGCTGGAATTCAGGGAGGAATTAGAGCGTAGACCCTAAACTTTTTTTTTAAACTGAAATAGTTATGTTTCAGTCTTCTATAATTTTTTTTTTTGATGAGACATACCCATTTGAGTTAATGAGTAGTACCTTTTGGCTTAAAGTGTTGCTTGGTTCTTATTCTCTGCTAATACATGCAAATACCTTCCTTACGTGTGCCAAGTGAGAGAAGCCCTAGTAGGAAGGTGCAAAGAAGAAAAACAGTGGAGATAGGGGGAAGAGAGTGAGGAAAGGAATGGAATGAAGGAGGAGAAGGAAGACTACCAAAACCAAACAAAACAGATTAGAAATCAAACATTTTTATCCATAAAAATTAAAAGGTAATTTTTTTCTAGGTTGACACTCAATTTAGCTTTTTTAGCATGTTTTTTTGTATTTCCTTCCACCCCCCCCTTTTTAAACGTGCTTTCAAGGTCTTCAGTTATACTGTAATTTTTAACTCTTTTATAAACATATTTGCAATGCATAATACAATCAGCTTGAGAAATGGGTGCATTTATTTATCTCATCTTGATCATTTTTATTTTCTTTTCCCATTTTACCCCCATCTCCCACATCCCCTTTGCCTCTCCACAAAGTCTATCTTCTTACTTTTTTCTCTCTCTCTTTTCCTTTTTTATGTTTTATTTTTCTCATATTAGAGAAAATACGTGCAATATTTAAAAATTTGTGTCTGGTTTATTTCAGTGAGTATAATGTCCTTGAAGTACATCCATTTTCTGACAAATATCTTCAGTCTGTCTCTATGGCAGAGTAGTAACTCTATTGTGTAAATATACCATATATTCTTTATTTACTCATCTTTCCAAGATTTGGCTCTTAGAAGTTGTACTGCTGTAAACATGGATATGCACGTATCACTCATGTATAATAATTTGGGTAGGGTAGCTATTTTGGAAAGATATCCAGAAGATACCTTTTGAGATAGGATTTTGAGATGGGATATCTACTTTCCATTTTTTTAAGGAATCTCCATACTGCTTTCCATAGTGGTTGTACCAGTTTACAGTCCCACCAGCAATTTAGGAAGATTCCTTTTTCCACACACCCTCATCAGCATTTGTTTTTGAGTTCTTGATACAGGCCATGCCTAAGGGTGTTAGATGGAATCTCAGTGTTGTTGTGACTTGCCTTTTCGTGAAGGCTAAAGATGCTGAACACTTTTATGTGTTTATTGGCAATTCAGAATTGTTCTGAGAACTGCCTATTCATTTTAGTTGCCAGTTTTTTGATTAGGTCTTTTATTTTGGGGGTCTCATTTTTTCCAGTTCTTTATATATTCTAGATAATTGTATTCTGAGGAGTAGCTGTCAAGTCTCTTTTCTCATCAATGTATTTCTTCTTTTGCCATGCAGAAGCTTTTTAGTGTCTTATAGCCCTCTTTATTGATTCTTGGTGTTATCTCATGTGCTTAGGGTATTTTATTGAGCATGTCCTTCCCTAGGCCTGTGTCTTCAGGAGTTTTGACCATTTTTTTTTTCCTTTCAAGTTCAGTAGTTCCATTCTCATGTCTAGATCTTTGATCCATTTTGATCTGATTTTGGTAACTGGTGAAAGAAGTGAGTCTAGTTTTATTTTTCCACATGTGGTTAGCCAGTTTTCTCAGCAGCATGTGCTGAAGTGGCTGTCTTTATTCCAGTGTATGTTTTGGCCCTATTGTCAAAGATCAGATGGCTGTAGGTATGCAGGGTTGTCTCTGCTTTCAGAACATTTTTCCACTGATCTACTGTTTTTGTGCTAATACCATGTGGTTTATCACCATTGCTGTTTATTTCCTCCTCCTCCTCCTCCTCCTCCTCCTCTTCCTTCTCCTCCTCCTCTTCCACCTCCTCTGCTTCCTCCTCCTTTCCCTTCTTCTTTTTTGATACGGGGTCTTGCTTTGTAGCCCAGGCTGGTCCTGAACTCACTGGTGTAGCCCAGGCTGGCCTTGGATTCAGGACAATCCACCTGCCTCAGCCTCCTGAATGAATGCTGATATTGTGGGCATGTACCACCATGCCCAGCTTTATGTGATCCTGGAGAATCAAATCCAGGGCCTTAAGCTTGCAAGGCAAGCTGTTCAACTGCTGTGCCATTCTTCCAGCCCCACTGTTGCTTTGTAATGTAACTTGATGTCTAGTGTTGTGGTGCTTCCTGCTTTTGTTTTGTTTCTCTGGATTGTTTTGGCCATCCTTGGTCTCTTGTGGTTCCTTGTAAGTTTTCAGATCTTTTTCTATTTCTGTGAAAAATGCTGTTGATATTTTGATTAGAATTGCATTAAATTGAATCTGTATATCAGTTTTGGTAGTGTGGGCATTTTGACAATATTGGTTCTGCTATCCAGGAACATTTTTCTTCTTTTTATTATGAGATAGGATTTCACTCTGTGGTTCAGGCTGACCCTTAACTCACTATGTAGCCAAGGCTGGCCTCCAACTCATGACAATTATACTACTTTAGTTACCTGTGTCACAGTTGTGCACAGTCATGGCCAGATTATTTTTATATGGTTCTGGGGAAATTGAACCCAGGGCTTTGTGCATGTGAGGTAAGTGCTTTAACCACTGAGCTACACCCCAATCCCAGTTTTGTACTTCTTTAGGCGTGGTTAGTCAAGTTTTCTTTTTCTTCTTTGTCCGTTTGGTCTTAGAGTTAGTCTACTTATGTGTGAGACAGTGGTGTGGTCTTCTTCTTCTTTTTCCAGCTCCTTCTGTCAGTTGAAACTTCTGCAGTCGTTGAGGTCTAGTTCTTTCTGGCAGCTGAGTTGCATTGTACTAATCTGGATCAGTGTGCTAAGACCTGCCACTCTGGTTGCTTTCCTCTTCCATGTTGTATGTGTAGATGGTCTCTTACTGGAGAAGGGGCTGGGACACACGAGTGCTGGGTGTTATGCTCTTACTTAGGCGTAGAGGAGAAATGATTGGGTGCTGATCATAGTTCCTTGTGCTTGGTGGTGTGTGCACTTCTCTCTGTACCTGCTTCACTATAAGCCCGTCTTACCACTTGCTCCCAGATTCTCTGTTCCGGATGTTGCCTACCGTTCTTCGAGCTGTTCAGTTTTTTAAAATGTTCTCCTTCACTGGACCATCATTAGACTGGGCCAAGCTGTAGAGCACACCTTGGGATAACTGTTGGTTGTTGATCTGGGTAACTGTTTCCAAGTTCCTGTCATATAATAGGTCTCTCAAGGGCAACATATCATAGAGTTTTGGTTTTTGGTCTAATCTGTCAGTTTATTCTTCTGATTAGGGAATTAAGACCATTAATATTAAGTGTTGTTACTAGATAGTGTTTGCCAGTGCTGGTTCCTTTATTTTATTCTTTTGCTTAACTACTCTCTAAATTACATGTATTCTTTTCTTTGGGATTCTTGGTGATCATGGCTCCCCTGTCTGTATGTAGAATTCTCTTAGTCATTTTCTGAAATAGTGGTTTTGTGGTCTTGAGTTTCTTTAGTTTTTTTCTGAAGAATAATTTTTGTAAGATATAATAGTCTAAGTTAGTAATTGTTTTATTTTAGGGCTTTGAAAACTTCATTCCGATCTCTCCTGACCTTTAAGGTTTGTGTTGAATAATATGCTGTTATTCTGATAATCTTGCCTTTATAAGTTACTTGATATTTGGCTTTTTGGGTTCTTTTTTTGTTCTAGATTCCTGAAATATTGACTATATAGTGTTATAGTCACAACTTTCCTACCATTGGGACAAAATACCTGACACCCAGAGCTAGAAGGAGATGTTTATTTTGGTTCATGATGGCAGTTGATGATTGGGTGGCTTCAAAGCAGAAATGACACAGCAGATAGGTCTGTTTAATCCATGGCAGACCAAAAAGTAGAGAGAAGAGAGAGGATTCAGATACAAGAACACGCCCTTCAGTTGATGGCTCAGGGATGCTCCCCACACCAGGCCCTTCTTTCTAATAAATAACACATTCAGCTGTTAAGACCCTCAACTGATGAATCCAGTAATGAGCATGGAATCCCCAGGAATCAACCACCTTCCGAACACATAGGACTTTTGGAAGACCTTTTAGATCTAGACCATAGTATATCACTCTTTGCCTCCAAAAGACTTGTGTCCATATTATGCAAAACCTCTTTATAAGAGTTGCCAGATCTTGCAAGTTCAAGTCATCTCATATGTACCTCAAGGCAATTTCTTAGTTGCATGCTCTGTAAAAATCAAAAGGAAAGCCAGGTACTTGCAGTATATAATGACATAGGATAAGCGTTCCTATTCCAAAATAGGAAGAATATGGGATAAAAAGAAATGGGACTAAAGGAAGATTGAAACTCAGCAGCGCTAACATTAAATTTTGTAGCTTGGTATCCAGTAATAAGTGGTAGGTTGGCAAGTTGTGGTAATAATGTGAACTCCAGAAGCCTTGGGTAGCTTTGTCCCTGGTTGCAGCCTTTGTGGCTTCCTGCCTTGGGGTATCTCTGATCACTGCTTGCAGTTTTCCTCAACAGATAGTCTGTTCATGGTATCTCTAACTTTCTGGGGTCTCCACTGTCGTTCGCTGTCCTCCTACAGCTTCTTACTCTGCCCTCTTAGGGGCACACTGACAGGCTTCACAGGGCTTCTAAAGTCTAAGTAGAAATCTTCTGCCATATCATAGCCTTTGTAATCTCCATGCCTGTAAAATCAGCACTATATATATTGATGCCATGGTCTGCTACCAAGTTGAGCAATAGCCAGGTTTTCTTAGATCGTGGCTGAAAAACAATGTCCTAGGTAGCCTTTCTTGAGCATGGGCCTAGGTGTTCTCTTCTTGACCAGAAGCTTTGCAGTTGTGTTTCTGAGCCTGAAGAGAGTGAAGTATTGCTAATTCCAAAGATGTCTTCAAGCCATTTGAAGTGTTGTCCTGATGTGGCTTTAAAAAAGTGCTTATATTTTCAGCATCCACACACTCTGTGGCTCCAACTTTACAGTTGTTTCCTTTCACATAAAACTGCGAGCTTCTAATATCTTGATTTTCACTATAGATTTGGCCAAAAGCAGGCAGCATACCCAGGACACTGTTTTTCTAGGTACCGTTTGCATACCTTTCCAATCTCCTCTCACAGAGCAGTTTCAAAGATTCTGAACTATCTGGCCAGTTACAGTAAGCTACATCTCACTCCCAATACCAAAATATGTATATCATGTTCCCACTACTGGGTGAAAAACACCTGATGTCCACATCTTCAAGGAGATGGTAATTTTGGCTCAGGTTTCTGTTTACAGTCGGCTGGTTCTAAGGCAGAAAAGGCAAGTGGAAGGTATTGGGCTGAGGAAAGCTGTTCAACCCATGAAAGCCAGGAAGCAGACAAAGAAGGAAGGAATGTGAGACAAGGTTGTGCTGAGCTTTTACCTCATGACCTTAGCAGCCCACCTCCATCCAGGCTTCACCGTATACTAAAACATTCAGCTGTGGAATTCATGAATAAAGTATAGGACCCCAGTGATTCAGTCACCTTTCAAACACTTGAGACTTTTGATGACTTTTTATGTTTTAGATCTAAAACAACATACCTTATAGAGAGGTTATTTTTTGGTCATGTCTACTTGAGATTTTAAATGCCTCATTTATCTATATATCCATTTCAATATTTATGTTTAAATTTTTCTGCAGTAAGTTCAGAAAAATTTTTTTATACTTCTGGTTTTCTTTTCTTAATTCTTTCTTGAAATCTATAATTCTTGGTTTGTTCTTATAGAATTTCCTTGGAGCTCTTGAATAAATTTCTCATTTCTTTTTTGTTTTTATAATATTACCAAGTAAATGATCTACTACATTATTCTTGTTTTTAAGTCTTAATGTTTTCTTTGATTAGTCATGTCTGTTGGCATGGATTTTAATTGTGTTTTTCCAGATTTCTGCTTGATCTTTTTTTATATCATCCAGTTCTTTACTAAAGTGGTCATTCATGTCCTTCATAGCCTTCTTTAGTTTATTCAGGAGTTTATTTGTATTTTCTTTCTTTCTTCCTTCTTTCCTTCCTTCCTTCCTTTCTTTCTGAGACAGGGTCTTGCTCTGTAGCCCAGGATAGCCTTGGACTCAGCAGTCTTCCTGCCTCAGCCTCCTGAGTGCTGGGATTACAGGCA
This sequence comes from Ctenodactylus gundi, assembly GCA_004027205.1. Classification (NCBI taxonomy): domain Eukaryota; kingdom Metazoa; phylum Chordata; class Mammalia; order Rodentia; family Ctenodactylidae; genus Ctenodactylus; species Ctenodactylus gundi. The sequence goes on along the minus strand of PVKB01003956.1, from coordinate 69,789 downwards.
TGTGCTACCATATGGTACTTTATATGGTGCCGAGAAATTGAACTCAAGGCCTTATGCTTGCTCTGCAAGTGCTTTAATGGCTGTGCTACTCTTCCAGCCAGTTTATTTGTATTTTCTTTAAGCTCATTTATCAATTTATTAATTAAAACATTTACCTGTTCATTCACTTCTTCATTGAGCTCATTAACATTTTAGTGATTTCTTCATGCACCTGTCATTGAGGCTCTTCTTTGATCTCTTAAAAGATTTTTAACTCTTTGGTTTTAAAATTCATTGTCTGGAAAATTCTTTTCTTCCATGCCTGTGAGAACAACTTTTGTACTGTTAAGAATTTTTGGAGACATTTTTTCTCTTAATTTTTTCAGGTTTCTAGTCTTTGGTATTAAGGGTTATAGATAAGTTGGGGTGGAAAGCTCTATCAACACTTTTGAGATCCCCTTAGCAAGTGGATGTCTCTCTGTGATGCGACCTGGGCTTTGATCATACTTCGGTGCTCACATGCCTATTCAATCTGTTCAACATGTTGGATAAATCCAAATCACTGTGTCATAGTAGAGAGAACAACTACTAGTTATGTCAACATTTATAGAACTAATCATATAACAATATGTAACTTAAAAATTATTTAAAATATTTTGAGAGTTTAGGAAGATAATATAGCTCTAATAAAAATTAGGCTGAATTATATAGGACAAGAAAAGGAAAAAGATAAAGAAAAATGAAAAAGGTTCAGGAAGAAATAAAGAGAAAAAACATTAACAAATGAAGGAAAAATGGTAGAACTTTGTGATTTTTTATATCTGGAATAAAGGAAAAGCGGGAAAGAGAGTTTGAGAGGTTAGTTGAGGGGCAGGAAGAAAGAAGAGGAAGAAAGATACAATTGGAGATTGAGTTTTAAGAATGTTGAAACCAATTAATATGCTGCGTGGAACACTTTGACAAGTGTGTTCACTCTTAACACTCCTGTACAATATATTACTTTGAAACCTTAGCCATAGCAATCAAGAAAGAGAGTAAAATAAAAGGCATATGTGTAAGAAAGCAAGAAGTCAAACTATCCAATTCATTCTGTTCATACGTGTTGGAGTTTCCTGTTCTGTAACTCCTATGCTGAACTTCTCCACCATTCCCGCACACAGAGCTTGGCTTCTGTGTATGATCTCTGCTTCGAGTTAACTATTCCCTCATTCCTTCCTGACCATGGCAACCTTCCCAGCCTTAGCAACCCAACTGGCCTTAGCAACCTTTTCCTGCACTGATACAACTTTGTTGGCTCTGGCAGTTGTTCAACTTATGACAACAGCCCTGACTTCCAGCGTGAGTCAATCTTCCATAAACTTGTAGTGTACCTGCCTGCTCTCTCAACTTACCAGACTGCTCTGCTTTGACCTCTTTTATCCAACTCTGGACACACACGCTAGTTAGACAGGCCAGTCCTTCACCTTATGATGACCAGTCTGTCCACACTAAATAAAAGCTTTGTTCACCCCAAGAGCAGGGCCTTACACCTGGACCTGTTACCCAGATGTAAGGTCATGGGGGCAATAAACTTTCACTTCAGATTCTCTTGATACTGGCGATGTTTTAATTTTTAGCAGGTTCCCAGGTTTAGTTGAATAATTGTCTCATTTACATTTGAGATAATTATCAATTAGTAGAGTCTTACTATTGCCATTCTGTTACTTGTATTGTAGGTTTCATTTTGTATATACTTTCTTTATTCTTGTCATGTAGTCTTGTTGTGTAGTCACTCTGCTTTTGCAGATGGGTCTCTTACTTCTGCCACCACATGAATTCATCTCCAGCTTCTTCAGTATTTCAACATGGGTTCAAACCTGTCATACTCCAGGAGTTTCCAGGACTTCAGGCTGGGATTGGCAATGCATTCCTGGTAGCAGCTTCCAACTTCTTCTTCTTCTTCTTTTTTTTTTTTAAAATGGGGTTCTTGCTTAAGCTGGTCCTAAATTTACTATGTAGCCCAGGCTGGCCCCCAAGTGCTGGAATTACAGGCATGCACCATCATGTCTGGCTTATGTGGTGCAGGGGAATCAAACTCAGGTCCTGGTGGCAAACACTTAACCACTGTGCTATTTCTCCAGCTGCAGCTTCCAACTTCTTAGAGATAGTAGTTACTATTTCCTGTGGCTCTCCAGTGTGAAAATGGTCACTGTGGATTCTGTAACCTTTGAATATGTAATATTTTCTTCTCCTCTAAAGTGCTGTAGCCAACACAATGCACTAGCCATTTATATCTTTATTTTAAAACTGAAAACAAAAATAATAATACATTAGTGTCTTAAGACACAGGAAAGAGATATAAAATACATACATCAAAAATGTTAAATGGGGATTAAGTGTGTAGCTCAGAAGGAGAATATCACCTAGAATGCGTGAGGCCCTGGGTTTGAGCCACAGGACTACAAGAAAAATTTATTTCAAAATAAGGGTAGAAACACATTTTAAGTGTAGAGTTTTTTAAATTACTATTTTCTCGTTTTTGCTACTGTTTGAAAATGCTGTACTATAATCAAAAGATATTTATGTATGCCTCATAACAACCGTAACATAAAACTTATACTAGACATACCAAAAACAATAAACCAAATCTTGGAAGAATTTAATATATGTGCAACAACAGAAGAATAGATAACAAAGATGTGGTGTATATATACAGTAAAGTGTGACTGCCATAAAGAAAGACAAATTTAAGTCATTTGTAGGAAAATGGATGCACCTTGAGACCATTATGCTTAGTGAAATAAATCAGGCAGAGAAAGTTAAATATCATGTTGTTAATCTGACATTGGAAAACCAAACCATAATTAAGGTAAAAAAGAGATAAGATGAAGTAAGAAAATACACTTTGTAGAGGGAAAGGGAGTGTGTGTGTGTGGGGGGATTCGGCAGGGGGGTGAAAAGGGTAAAGGAATGTGATATGTAAAAAAAAATTAAGTAAAAAAAAAAAAAACAAAAGACAGCTAAAACCACTTAGCTTTGAAGAGCTCCAACAGCTGCCAGCAGCAGACAAAGACCAGTGATCAGCAGAGTTAGCTGCTGGCATCTGGCACATGCTAATACCACACAGTGACAACCAGAAGTGACAGAGATCAGCAACTGGTAGTTGGCCACGCAGTGGGAGTTTGCAGCAGCAGTTACCATCAACTGGCAGGGCCAGCTGATAGTGTCTGACACAAGCTAGCACCACCAGTGGTGGTGGGCAGAGGCAGGGGTTAATAATTGACAGGTTCAACCAACAACACTTAGCATATACTAGTGTCAACCAGTGGAATCATGGCTTCTAATAGAGCTGCACTTTGCTGGTTCATGATTTCTATCTGAAACAAGCAAAAGAACCCTCAACTGATTGGTGACATCTATATCCTATCATCTGAAAATGGGTCATTGACATCTATATCCTATCATCTGAAAGCGGCTCGTTTGACCTATTTTCTTCCAATTTCTGTGCCTTTTACCTTTTACTCTTGCCTAATTGCTCTGCCTGTGACTTCCAGGAATATGCTGAATAGGAGTGGCAAGAGTAGACACATTTGCCTTATTCCTGCTCTTAGACGAGATCTGGCTTTGTGCCTTTCCTCCTAGAAGTTCTGAGCAGGCTGTGTATTACCATGAACTTGTGGTCACAGCCAGGTTTTCAGCTCTAGGTGTTGCCCTGAGTACAGGTTTACTGTTGAGTTTGCAGTTGGTGTGTTGATCATGATTTTAGCACTACAAGACACTCCTCCTCCATTTATATCCCAAATCCATAGGTGGTGTGTCATTCAGGATGAACTAGAGGAAGTGCCCAAATAGGACAGTCTGTTCTCACAAGTTTTTGCCTGGGTTGGGGCAGGCCTGGGTATCTTTCACAACTGTAGTCAGGTGCCTCAGAATTCTTCCTGGCATTGTGAAGGGACCAGCTGTAAGCTACTAAGCAATGATTTGTGCCTATCTCCCTCTTCTTCCTCCAGGTAGACAATGATATTTTTCATGTACTGCTGCCTGAGGTTGGGGGATGGATCAAGTGAGTGTCTTCAAGGCCATGTGGCTGCTCTGACTAGGTGAAATCTAGAGACCACAGTCAGCTGAGATCAGTGCTGCTTAAGGATAGGACCAAGGTTCAAACTGCTGCAGCCTTTCTAATGCTGTGGGGTCTTCATGATAGAAGACTGTACAGTTGGCTGGAGGTGATGCTGGTAAGAATGTGGGTTCTTCCCACCTAGGCTGTAGGTCTCCATCTCACTTTGTGGGTGGGCCCAGAAGCTCTGTCTGTGGCTATTGGTGTGGGGACAGAAACTGTTAAAACTGTCTGTGTTTTACCACGATGTTCCCAGCACTGAGGAATTTCAAGACCAAATCCTATGCTTACTTTCCTGTCCTACTCTCCAGCAGGTAGACTCAGTCTTTGTGCTGTGCGGTTCAGTGAAATGGAAGAGTCAGCCCCGTGATTGCTTAGGCTGTCTCAAAGCTATTTGCTCCGGTGCCCATGGCCACAGATACGTGTGCAGTCTCCAGGGCACAATACGTGCCTGTGTCAGAGGTGGCAGCAGTGCAGGCTGAAGCACAAGTGTCTCACTGAGGCAGAGATCTCTGCCTGGCTCTGTGGAGGGTTCAGAAGATCCTTCTGCCGGCACTTGCCTGGATAGGGGCTTTCCTGGTATTGGGCTATACAACATTGGACCTAAAACTGCATTCCAAGCAAAGTCCATGAACTGAAACCTCTTAAACTATCAGCTTAAATAAACTTTTTATCTGTGAAGTTGTGCTTGTCATTTTTTTTTTCCAGCAACAAAAAAGGCGACTAACACAATGCTTCTAGCTTTGTTCTTTTTCGGTCGAGGTTGCTTTGGCTTCGGGGATGAGCATGTGCACTCCCTGGGTTCAGATTGCTAGTACTATAAAATTAATTAATGAATAGATTAATGAAAGTAATTTTAAAATAAGGAAGATTGATTGGGCTCTTCAGATCTTCTGTGCTTTTGTACAAATTTCAAGGTAGTTATTTCTAATTCTTTAAAGAATGACATAGATATTTGGATAAGGATTGAATTAAACTGTAGATTGTTTTGGATGGGGGAACATCTTAACAATATTAATTTTTAAATCCATGAACATATGATGTATATCCAATGGTTTGTACCTCTTTCTTCTTTCCTTTCTTCCTTCCTCCCTTGTTTTTTTTTCCCTTTCTTTCTTGTACTAGGAGTTGTTCCCAGAGTCTTCACCATGATCTAGATTCCCCAGCCTATTTTTTATTTTTGATTTTGAGACCGGGTTTCACTTGGTTGTGAAGTTGCCCAGGCTGGGCTTGAACTTGTCCTCCTGCCTCAGCCTCCCTGAGTGCTGGGATTATGGACCTGTGCCACTGGGCCTGATACTTCTTTGATTTCTTTCATCAATATTTACAGTTTTCATTGTATTTTTAAATTTGTGTTTAGGTTTTTGTAGTTAGTGTGTGTATGTGTGTGCATGTGTGTGTATGTGTTTTGAGTCAGGGTCTTACTTTGTGGTCTAGGCTGGTTCTGAACTCACTATGTAGCCCAGAATGGACTCAGACTCATGACAGTCTTCCTCAGCCTTTTTTGTGGCTCTTTTATGTGGAATGATTCTCCCCCCGCCCCGATGTCATTATTAGCACATAAAAATGAAATTTATTTTGTATCCTGAAAGTTAACTTACAGTTTGTTTTAATGGAATCTCTAGGGTTTTCTACATATAAGTCAGAAAAGACTAAATTCTAAATTTAGTTAAAACACATAAAATTTGATTATGATACATAAGATTGTTTTCATAATATTCATGTTCTACAAACTTGCAACTTTTCTATCTACTTAAAATTTTGTCCTATTATGTTCCTGTTTCTCATATCAAAATTTGAGGACAAAAATTACTATTTTCCTTTAATAAAGCAAAATGTTTTTATAGCTTACAATTCCATTTTATTAAAAACATACATACTTTTCTTATGCACTCTCCTAAATTGTTGTCCTTATAATTTAATTTTGGGTACATATATTAATTCAAATTTTAAATCCTAGTGACCTTAAATTAAAGTGAACGATAGGAAGCAAGCAATAGTAAACAGGCGCATCATCAATCTGTAGATTGACTCATCTTTGAACCATAGTTTCTGGACACATGTTTTCTCATAGCAAAATCTTATTTTTTGTGGCACAGAGTATGTTTTCTAGATGTCTCAGATAATATCTTCCGTCCCTCTGAACAAGAACTCTAAGGGACACAAATTTTATGTGTATCTTCTTGGGTGATTTTTGTTTGTTGTTTTTCTAGACGTGATAATTGAATTGTTGGTATAGTTTATTTTCATTCTTGGTGGTAAGAATATTAAAATCTGGTGTAGGAAATACATCTTTTGCATTGGACTTTTTTTTTTTTACCTCATTTATATTGCTTTTACTTTTTTTCTTTTTTGAGCTGGAAATGAACTTAGGGCCTAGTGCATTGCCAGGCAAGTGCTCTACCATTGAGCATTCTAAATTCCTGCCTCGTAACTCAACTACTTTAAAAAATTATGTTTGGATTGCTTATGAAGATTAGATAATAACCAGTAAAGCGCTTATGCTATTATTTTGGTTCCTAAAAAATTTTGTTATAACGTAAGCTTATTTTACTAGTAAATCTTTGTGGGAAATGTCATGCATCTGTTTTATATTTAATACTGAAATCTCCTGAAACATGCCTATTTCCATCAAATCAGGAATGTTATTTCCTAAAGATTGCTCAAGTCATATAAACTAGAAACCCATTTGGGGTGTGTATGAGCTAGCTCTTTGTTACCATAATGAAATATCTAACACACCTAACTTTGTAAAGAAGTGTATTTAGGTGATAGTTTAGGATATTTGAAGATACGGTATATATATATCAGCTCTGTTCTGGTGAGAGCTGTGTCCAGCATGTCAGATAACAGTGATGGGAGTGTGTGGTAATGTGGACATATTTTAAGCCAGAAGAGAGAGGTGAGAGGGACCAAGCTTATTTTTTTTATAAGAAGGGCTACTAAACAATCATATGAGGGAATAGAGTTTGATGATCTGAAGAGTCCAGCTAGGCCCTTTTATTTATTTATTTTTTAAAGTTTCTTCTGTACTTCCCAGTCACATTTAATCACACGAACTTTTGGGAGGATTCAATTAAACCATATAGTAGACTTGTTCTTAATTTTCTAAGAGAGAATTTCACTAGTATTAACATGTAATTTCTTTTAGGTCAATAAAATATAGCTCTTCTTAATTTTGAAAAATTTATAAAAAGATAGAAAATATCACACATATATATTTCACGCACATTAGCATATATAACCACCAAAACAGATTTTTCTAACTGTCATTTATAAGTTTTAGCCATTGCCTATTGTAGTAATACAAAATAATTTAGTAAAGGGTATCTGGGTTTTTCTGGTCGATGAGATGAGATTTCCTTTAGATGACTAGAGCTTTTGAGTAGCTGTTAACATTTTCTGTTCAGCTTCTGTTAACCTTTTAAAGAGTCAATCTTTTTTTTTTTGCATGTAATCTTTTAGATGCCTCTGTGTAGCTGTTGAAGAACATATCTCATTGCTCATATGGCATTTTAGATCCTTCCTTTCTTTTTTAAATTGCTTTATTGTCATATTATAATGGTAGTGGAATAGTGATCATTAAAATTTAACAACAAAATAAATAAAGCATAAAACTATTCTAACAGGGTGGTGCAGCCTTGATTATACACAAACAGTGTGTCTGTGTTAATTTTTTATTATGGTATTCTCTCACCCTACTTTAAGTGCCAGAACTCCAGCACTTTGATATGGGATGGACTTGATAATAGTAAGAAGAAAAAAGATAGCAGATTTTAAATTTGGAAAAGAGTCTATTTGAACATCTAAATTATACCAGGCATTTTCTGAATTTTGCGGTGGTATAATATGAGAGGAAAGAAAGATTGAGAGTAATTAAGTTTCCAAGATGAAAACTTGTCCTGTGGAGAGCATATAGGACAATTTGATCCCTTTCAAGGGTCTGTATTTGATTTGGATAAATTTTAATAGGCAATAATTTTGCCTGAGCCAGAAAAAATATGCTTATCTCTTGAACTGTTCATGGTTCATTGCCATGCAAGTGCTGTGCTCAAAGGTCAAGGTATGAATTATCTTTGCATGTGTGAGGTTTTTTTCACCTCAAAATTTAATTTAAAAATGTTCTAAAATTCCATTTATCTTTGCATTCTAGTAATGCAGCAAAGTTGGTCACTTGCAATAGTTTTTGAAAAGATTTTGCTGAAAGAAGATTAGACAGGTTTGACACAGATGTGTTCATATTATTTTTCCATGCACAAATCTCATTCTCACACCTTTTGTGATTAATGCTAGTAAGCTTAGTTGACATACACCTTCGTTAAAAAATTGAACAGTTATTGATATATATGAAATTTCTTTGCAAATTTGTGTTTGGCTGTCTGGAAAAATATTGCCTTCTGTGCACAAAATTTGCACTTCTCTATCAAAAATAATAGCTATTGTTAAGTAATTCTATTGGCAGGAAAACTTTATTTAAATTTTATTGAAACTTTTCTCTAACTGGATGTACTTTAAGTGTGAAATTCTACCATGACACCAATAGATTTATTTTCTCTTTCTACAGTTTGTCTTAGTGTATGTTTGTGATATATGACAGCTGCGTTCATGATGGGGAACTGGCGCACGTACATCGTAGTCATTTCTACTTCCATTTCCATTCCTTGTGCTCCCATCTTCCACCATTCTTGGATTCCCTTTCCATTCCCACAAAGTGTACGTCTCTGCTTCCTATCAAATATATACTTATTGTTCTTAAATTATTCATATTTTATGTTTCTCATAAAAGAGAGCCGTTGTGTGTCTGATTTATTTCATTTGGAATTATGGTTTCAAGGTGCATCCATTTTCCTACAAAAAACTTGAATTTATTTTTCTTTATGTCTGAACAGTACTCTATTTTGTGTGTGTGTGTGTGTGTGTGTGTGTGTGTGTGTGTGTGTGTGTATCTATATATAATTTACTACAATTTATTCACTTATGTGTTGATAGCTATTTTCAAGATTTGGTTATTATGAATTGAGTTGTGCCTCAGTGAAAATGGATATGCCTGTATCACTGTAATATGATGATTTTAGCTCTTTTGGAAAAACACCCATAAAAAGCATTGTTGAATCATATGTATTCTATTTTTAGCTTTCTAAAGAATCTCCATATTGATTTCTATAGAAGTTGTCCTAATTTATGGTTCCACTAGCAACGTAACAAAGTTTCTTTGTACCCCGCATCCTCCCTGCATTTGTTGTTATTTGAGTCCTTGATAATAGCCATTTTTACTGTAGGAAGATGGATCTGCAATGATATTTTTATTTGCATTTTTCTAATGGCCGGTGATGCTGAACATTTTTTCATGTACTTATTGGCTATTTATATTTCTTTCTTTGAGAAGTGTTTATTCATTTTAATTGTACATTTTTGATTTGGTGTTTTATTTGGCTAAATCTAATTCTTTTGAGTTCTTTATGTATATTAGACATTAATCCTCAAAGAATAGTTTAAGGAATAGTCAGCAATATCCCTTCCCCATTCCATAGATAATTTCTTTGTTGATTGTTACTTTTCTGGGCAGAAGCTTTTTAATTTAAAATGATTCCATTTGTTCTTTCTTGATGTTATTTCCTGTGCAATTGGGGTTCTGTTCACAGAGTCCTTTCCAAAGCCTATGTCTTCAAGAATTTTAACTATTTTATCTTTTGGTAGATTCAGTATTTGTGTTTTAATTTATAGGTGTTTGATCCATTTTGAATTGATTTTAGTGCAGGTTGAAAGATATGGGTCTAACTTCATTCTTCTGCATCTGGATATCCATTTCTCCATCATGATTTGTTGTAGAGGGTTTTTTTTCCCACATCATATGATTTTGGTCCTTTTGTCAAAAATAGGTTGCAGAGGGTGTTTGAGTAGTTTCTGCATCTTCAGTACTAGGTCACTGGTCTCTATGCCTGTTTTTGAGCCAGTATTTTGCTATTTTGTTTTTTCTTATCATTGTAGCTTTGTAGTATAACTTGATGCCTGGAATTTTAATATTTCTTGTGTTGCTCTTATTGGTTACGATTGCTTTGGATGTGCTTTCTAGTTTTTTGAAGAATACTGATGGTATTCTGGCTGAATTTGCATTAAATCTGTATGTCATCTTTGACAATATCACCATTTTGACAATATTGATTCTGCCTAATAAACCATAGGGGTTACAGAAGTTAACTCTTCCCATTTCTGATGCTCTCTTTAATATCGTTCTTTAGAGTACTACAGTTTTTATTTTTTGTTATAGAGATCTTATACTTCCTCGATTAGGTTTATCCATGTACATTTAATTATTTGAAGCTATTATGAATTGGATAGTTTTTCTGATTTTGTTCAGAGACAAACTTGTTGGCATATAGAAATTATATTCATTTGTGTGTATTCTTTTTATATCCTGCCACTTTGTGAATTTATTTATTATTTCTGAGATCTTCCAATGGATTTTTTGGATTTCCTATGTAGAGGATCATGTTATCTTTGAACAGAGCCAGTTTCTTTCTCTTGTCTGATTGCTGTGGTTAAATTTTGCAGTATTATGTTAAATGTGAGTGGGGAGAATAGACATTCTTGTATTTTTCTAAATTTTAGAGAAAATGCTTTCAGTTTTTCTCCATTTATGTTTTCCCCAGAATTATTATTCTTATATATTTTGTTGTCTTAGTCACTTTTTTTGTTGCTGGGACATAATACTCAACACACACACTCCTTAAGGGAGGGAAAGTTTATTTTAACTCACAATTTCAGGTCCCAGTCCATTCATGTGTGGCCTGCAGTGGCAAAAGGACTTAGCTGAGCCTTGGATGGAGGGAAACTCTTCATGGCATGCCAAGATACAGAGCGGAGAATTGAATAAGGGCAGAGGCTGTATATACCCTTCCAGGTCATGTCCCAGTCATCCACCCCTACCAGGTCAAGCTCCAGTGATCTACCCTTTCTGTTCAACCCCTACCTATTTTTTTTCTTCATTTTTATGGGTGTGTGTGTGTGTGTGTGTGTGTGTGTGTGTGTTACACAATTGTTACACTGAACTTGGATGTTTTGTGCACATATATATTGCATCAACATTACAATCCTTCCTCTCTTTCTTTTTGGACCTCCTGTTTCCTGCCTCATCCCCCTTGATTCCTACTATCCACTCCCATTTGGTTCTATAAAATGCCTGCATCGTGGGTTTCTCATACTAGAAAAACCATGCAATATTTAACCTTCTGAGTTTGTCTCACATTAAGCACGATGTTCTCAAGTTGTGTCCATTTACCTACAAAGGTCTCAAATTTATCTGCCATTATAGACAAGTAGTACTCCACTGTGTACATATACCACAACTTTTGTGTCAGTTGGTATGCTAGTGGCTGTTGTGGTATCATCCACAATTTCCAGTATAGGAAATCAATGGATTAACCTTCATGATTGACTCATCTTCCAAATGTGAGGCTTTTGGGGGACATTCCAGATATAAGCCACACATTCCACCTCTGATCCCCCCAAAAATCATGTCTACTTTTATGCAATATACATTTAGTTAATCTCTAAAAGTTGAAAATGTCTTAACAATTCCAGCACTGCCGAAAAGTTCAAATTTAAAGCCTCCTCTGAGATCCAAGCAAACTCAACTATGAGTTCCTGAAAAACAAAAACACAAGTTAAGCCTTACCAACATACAATGGCATAAGGTAAACATTTCTGTTCCAGAAAGGGGGAATAAGAGAATAGAAGTAAATCAGACCCAAACAAGACTAAAAGCCAACAGGGCAAACATCAAATCCTGTTGTTATATTAAATCTTACAGCTCTATGTCTGGCACCTGGGGCAAATTGTGGCAAGATCTTACCTCTAAAGGACCTGGGCATCCCTACTGCTGTAGCATTTTCTGCTGCTACAAGTCTATGGCTTCTGTTTTGGTCTTGCTCTGTGCACAGCCTGTAACCTTTTTCAGCAGATAACTGACCTCTCTGGCCTCTCCAAATTTTGTCTCCACTGTGCTTTGGTTCCCTTTCATACCCACATGCACTGCCCTTCCAGGGGCACACTGCCTGGCCTCCAAAGCCTTCTGAAATCTGAGTGGAAGCTTTGGATTCTGCAGGCCTGTGAAACCAGCACCTTATGGGTAACAGCAGAGCTTAAGGGAGGGAAGGTTTATTTGTAGCTTGGAGTTTCAGGAGGTCTCAGTCCATTCATAGGCAACCCACAATGATGGGAGGGCTTGGCTGAAGCCTAGCCTGAGAGAGCGGTTCATGCCATGGCAAGACAGGAAGCAGAGGACAAGGAAGGATGGAGCTAGTGTATAGCCTTCCCGTTTGTGTCCCAGTGACCCATCCCTTCCATGTCAAGCCCCAGTGATCTGCCTTTCCAATCAACCCACACCTCTTAACAGGTGTGAGATCGGTGGATTATCTTTTGAGATTGAATCCTATTCCAAACCCAAGGCTTTTGGAGAATTCCAGATCCAAATCATAACATTTTTGTTGTGATACATAATAAGTATATTTAACTTGAGGAATTGGTGCATCTGTACATCACTTCTTGATCATTTTTATTTCCCTTCTTTTTTATTCTCTTGCCCCTCAATTGCCTTTTCCTCTCTGCAAAATATAATGTTCTATTTCTCACCATCACTTTTTGCTCTTTTATTTTTCTTTATTACACTTATTTATACTTTGGACTTCTCATGTTTAAGAAACCAGGAGATACTTAGCCTTCTGTATCTGATTCATTTTGCCAACTATAAGGGTCTTAAGGAGCATCCATTTTCTTATATTTCCAATTTATCTTTATAACAGAGTAGTAGTTCATTGTATATATGAACCAGTTTCTTTATTCATTCGTTGATAAATGTAATGACTGCTTCCAAGATTAACTTTTATTAGTCGTGCTGGTGTAAACAGGGATGTGCATGTATCACTGTAATATGATGTCTTTAATTCCTTTGGAAACATCCATAAGAAGTACAGGTCAAATACAATATCTCTTTTCAGTTTTTTGAGGAATCTTCATTCTGATTTTCATAATGGTTGTACCATATTTTAATCCTGCAAACAATGTAAAAGGGCTCCTTTCCCCCCACAACCTCACCAGCATTTGCTATTATTTTGTGTTCTTGATAATAGCCATTTTTATTGGAATAAGATGGAACCTCAGTGCTATTTTGGTTTGCATTTCTCTGATGGCTGAAAGTAATGAATGCTTTTTATGTATTTATTGGCCATTTATACTTCTTTTCCTAAGAACCATCTATTCATCATAATTGTTTTCTGTTTTGGTTGGGTCTTTTTGGTGTGGGGAGTTCATTTTCCCAGTTCTTTGTATATTCCTCTGTCTGAGGAGTACCAGGCAAGAACTTTCCCCCATTTTCTCAGTTCTATCTTCACTCTGCAGATTGTTGACTTTATTGTACAGAAACTTTTAGTTTAATACAATTTTATTTGTTGATGCTTGGTGCTGTCTCATGTGCAGTAGATGTTTCGTTGAGAAACTTCTTATCTATCCTTACGTCTTCAAGGGTTTTGCCTATTTTATCTTCCACCAGAGTCAGTGTTTCTGCTTTTACATGTGGGTCTTTGATTCATTTTGATTGTTTTTATACAGAGTGAACCATGTGGTCTCTTTGTATTCTTCTGCATATGGATGATTAGTTTTTCCAGCACCATTTGTTAAGGATATTGTCTTTTCTCCAGTGTATGCCTTTGGCCCCTTTGTGGACGTTTAGATGTCTGAAAGTGCCTAGGGTTGCCTCTGCATCCTCAATTCTGTCCCGTTGGTCTGCCTCTCTGCTTTTGTGTCAATACTGCTTTTTCTTTAAAGTCACTGCTTCTTTGTAAGATAATTTGGTGTCTGGGATTTTGACATCTTCTGCGTTTTTCTTGTTGATCAAAGTTGCTTTGGTGATTCTTGAGCTCTTCGTTTAAAAATTTTTCCTCTTTCTTATTTTATATATATACTAGAATTCCACATTTTACAGCATATTAGAGACATGTGCTTTGGAGAATCAGTGCCCATCCATGCCTCTCACCCACTTTTCAGATATTCATCTCTTTCCTAGGAGTCCTTTATCCCTCTTTCTACACTGTTACCTGTGTTGGGGCCTTTTTATGCCAGTATTTTTTGTGGATTTCATAAGAGAAATAGTTGTCTATATTCAGTTCATGTCCATGTTTATAGCAGCACAATTTATAATAGTCAAATCCTGGAAGCATCTTACTTTCCCATCAATAGAGGAATGGCTAAAGAAGATGTGCTACCTATACACAATGGAATTCTATGCAGCCATAAATAAAGATGGATATGAAACTTTTAGATGAAAATGGGGCCACCATAAGTCAGTAATTTTCAGTGAAATGGACCAAAACAAAAAACTGAATGTAAATGGTTATCTCTTCTAATGTCTTCTAATTCAGTATAAACTGTAAGATTGTTTATCTAATTCTCTGAAAAATGTTGTTGATACTCTGTTTGGAATTGCACTGAATCTGTATACTAGTTTTGGTAGTCTTGTCAATGAACAGGCATTTGTAAGTTTTGTCTTCAGAGTGGAGTCTTGGGATTATATTTTCATGCACTTCCCATTTACCTTGCACAATTTTAATTCATTCTTGCTCTTATGGAATTGTAGATGCCTTATGTAGTCATCATATCTGAAATTCTTTAAAGCTATAATAAATAGAACTAATTTATCACTACCTTTTAAATAGTTTGAATAGTTGATGGAGTAGCCAGCCCATATGATCTCTATAATAATAATATATTTAATAATAAATACAGCTATCTTCCTATTTTTAATCTTAGTTTTAATTTGCCTAGCTCAGTTGTTTTAAGGAATTTCCATCAGTTTTTACTTTCAGTGTTTCCTTTCCTATGAATAATCTTAACATTTCACCACCACTCAGTGCCATTTAAGAGGGCTGAGCGAAGAGATCCACAAAAGCTTCCTTTCTATCATTGTATATTCAGAAAATCAGTTCATATTAAGAGGATAAGCTTGTATAGTCCCTTTAAAAACAGCATCAATCTATTACTTTAGGCAAAGGCATGTAGTCAGTTAAAGTTTTAGCATTTCCTATAACCAATTCGAAGTTGCTTGCATTGCCAGTGTTCTATCAGCTTCATGATTATTCCACTTTAAATTATTTTTAAAGTTCTGTATTATGGGCCCCAGGTTTTATCCAAATGAACAGATTGATCGTTCCTCTTGCTTTTCATATTTCCCCTTCCCAAAATAAATTAAAAAGAAATAAAACCCCTTCAGTGAACGAAGTAAGAAGAAATGTGTCCTTTCCCCATCAGCATCTGGTGAATAAAAGAATGCAAAGGAAAGAGCTCTTTAATTTTTCATGTGCAAAATATTTTAAAAAGCATTTGGCAAAGTGTTACACAGAGCAGCTTACCTTTAAAGGATACTATGCAGTTGTGAAAAGAAATGTTCTTAAGAGACTTGCAAAATAGAGTACATTTAACAGATTGATTTAGAAAATTTAACGAAAGGACTACTTGAAAGTATAGGGCTAATGGAGTGGAGAAGCACCAATAGGTAGCAGCAGCAGAAAGGAAAATTCAGAATCATCTGTATTTGTCAGAATCCTGTTTTGACCGATTTAAGCCTGTCAAAAAGGAAAGCAGGGGACAAATACTATATTTTCCTTCCTACTCCCCAGTTTCCTGAAAATAATTTCCATTGAAAAAACTCAACCTATTATCAGAAGACAAAGAGCACTAGTTGATTTAAGCCATAAACCTTCGTGGTGTCCATGTATTAGCAAGGGTGATCTGAGAAGTAAAAAGGAAATTATCCAGCACAAGTACTAATCTTTAAAAAAAAATTCCGTCCAGGATAAAGTCATATATGCAGAAGTTCAACGAAGTTTATTATATGTTAATAGCATGGTACTTGCCTTCCTACCTAATAGATCATGTCAGGCCCCATATTCAACTTCATGCATATTGGTGAAATTCTGTTTCCTCAGAAAGTTTAAGCTCTTCCTTTTGCCCAAAAATTTACCCCTCTGCTTGGCAATCTTGGCCTCCTAAATTTGGCCAAGGTATCACTTCTCAATTTAAAGTCCTTCCTAATGGTTCTCTTAAGCCTTCTATATGTGCTTATTTTTCCATTTAACTTTATGATAATAATAAAGCTTATAATTTTCTCTAGTCAGTAACATTTATTTCTTCCTTTAAAAAGCTTTGTTTGAATGAAGTATGTTTATCTCAATGTAGGAAGTTTGAGTGACTTAAGGCTGAGAAGGAAAAACCACGCCCCCACGAGGGTGGTAGCATACCAGAGCTTTGTAAATACAAAGGGACAGTCTTACTGACTACAGAAACACCCAGGGGATATGAGCTGTAATTCTTTCTATCTCCAGTACTTAACAAAATCCTTGGCTCATAACAGGGGCTAGAGTGAGAATTCAGCAAACAAATATCCGAAGAAAGGATTCGATGTATTCTTAGTTTTAAAATTCTCCATTTTATTGTTCTTTGCATAATTTTGCATTTCTTGAAAATTGCGTGTTTTGTGATTTTTAACACATATTTAACTTAAAAATTTGGCAAAACAGTGCTTTGGATATACAGTAATCATTCTAAAACTCCCAAGATTGATTCAAACTGTATTTAATTGTTTTAGTTTAATTGTCTGGTCACAGAAATGAATGCACAGAAGAGAAAAAAAAGTCAGATTAAATGCAGCTTTTTGAATGTTTTTATTCAAAGAGGAACAGAAACTGTTGGAGTCGGAGGAAATCAATATTTTGAGAGTTTTTGTAGGATAACTTGAAAATGGTAAAAATTTCTTTTTTGCTTGCTAAATACAGGATAGGGTTGTTTGCCTTTTGAATTTAATGCACGTTTAAAAAACCTGTTTGCTGCCTCTTGAAATAGCTCCAGGGCAAGTTGTAGTTTGTATCTGTTGGTTAGCACGAGTGAGACTCCTCTAGATGCAACCTCAGCCCCAGTATGAATCACCTGTAGAATTTCATGAAAATAGCTGGAATTGTATCCCACATTCTGTTGTTCATTGATTGTGTATATTATATTTAAGCATATTCCTAATTTGAGCTGTTTGTGCATTATGATGTCTTTTTCAAAGTCTTCCACCAAAGGTCCATACATGAGTATTTTGAGAAGTGATAACATGCTTAGAATAATTGATGAAAAATACTTTCCTTGTGTTATGATGCTGAATTTTGTTGACAACATTGGCATGCTATTTAAAGTGCTCCAGCAGAATGTTCTCTAACTCACAATCAATATTAGGATCCTCTGTAGATGGTCTGGAGAGAGGCAAGGTGATGTTTTCCAACCAGTTGTTGTTGAACATATCTCAGATTCTTCTCATGTATCTCTGGGCTTTGGTGGGTACAACTATCTGTCTCACTTTTTCTAATAAGTTATGTTCAAATTTCACTTTTTGTTCCTTCAAAAGGTCTTGTATTTTCTTCCCAGTAACCATATTCTCATGTTTTTCATAATTTCTTCTATAAGATTCTCTGTAAGAGTCTTCAAGTTATTTTCAAATTTTCCTTTCCACTGAGCCAATATATCTTTATCTCTGTATTTTTGGAAAAACCTTTTTAATTCTTGCTTAATGGATTCATTTCCACAGCGTGGTTCTCTACTGAGCTTCTTCGGATCTCTTCAAGTTCTCTATCTTGAGCCTGGTGGGTCAGCTGTTTTTATAAGTCCAGCACATGGTGTCTCAGCTTCCAGGTCCAGTTTATTCATAGCCATGATCTCTTGGGTGTTTCTGAACTTGAAGATGAAGTTCTCATTCACTAAATCCTTCCATAAATCTCACAGCCAAACTTTAAGTTCTGATATTTTGTGAACACTTCCTTTGGTTTCTTCTTTGGCAAGCTTAAGAATCCTGCTTTTTAGTTCCTGGATACTGTGGCTACAGCAGGGGTTGGGAGGAGCCATTGGGGGATAACCTTCCCAGAGGTGAGCAAAATAATGGATGTCAGTTTTAACATTAAATTTAATGTCACTTCAGTGACATCATTCAATTGTTTCATTCTGAGGATTGCATGAATAGTTATTTGGAGAATATTTTCTATTTCTGATATAGCCTCCCGAAAAATATTGATGAGAGTTAAATTTCCAAGTTCATTGACAAAGGTTGTCAGCTCATTTTTCTCATCAATTACTTTATTAACAATCTGTGTATGCTTAATTCCTTCTGAATCCACAGTAAGCATAAAATCAAAGCCCAGTTCTTCTCTGAGTGTTCTTATACCCTTAGTAGCTGCAAATGGACCCCCTGTATACAATTTCCAGCACTGAGATTGAACTGCAGTGCAAACAATGCGTTTAGAAAGTGGACTTCCCTGAATTTTGCAGGCCAAAGACAGAAAGAATAAATACTTGTCTGTCTCCAAGTTTCTCACAGAGCTTGTCAAATACAGCTGCCATGCATTTCAAGGGTACATAAGAAGCATCCCCATCCATTAGCTCAGTGGGAGTCCCAGATACCATGAGATCAGCAACAATTTGAGGCAGGGAGAGAAGAAGTGTGTTTGTTTGAGAGGAAGTTTCTTCCAGAGCCTCATAGATCTGGCCCACCTCTCTCAGGAAATGCTCAATTCCCAGGGTGGCATCACTGATCTCTTTAGAAAGAGCTTCTGGCTCAGCCCATCAGTGTCTGAGGGAGACTGCCTTTGGCTGCTCTTGTTTCTCTGTTTGTACCTGAGCCAACAGGAAACTATGCCTCTGGTGGAGATTTTCCAAATCTGTCTTAGTCGGGCCACTGACATACTCAGGTTTTGTATAAAGTAGAGCTCCATGTGAGACTTTGGGTGTGGCTGAAGGCTTTCAAGCAGGGCCTCCACCAAATCATTAAGGTTATTAACTTTGTGATATTATTCACAATGTAGTTTTCGCTTTTCCTTCTCCATCTCATTTTTGTATTGTTCAATGTTCTTGTTCCCTTTTTCTCTCAGTTGATAGATTTCCCTGTCCTTCTGAATGCACCACTCATGCCATTTCTGTCCCTGAAGAGGTAGTAACTTTTTTTCATCTGAGATAATTTTACTTTTTTCAAGATATCCACAATGAAATTAGCTTTTTCTTCTGCTTCCTGACAGCCTCTTTGGTTTTCATAAATAATAAAGTCATACTTCTTAGCAATGTTGGCATAATTACTCAAACTGCAAGGAGATCTAGACTTCTTTAGCAACTGTGTATCTGTAATTTTATCAGCTGATTCTACCTTATTTAGATTCTTGGTACCAATTCTTTCTTTGTGAGGAGCATAGTTCTCACTCTCAATGTTTTCTACATTTTCAAATAAACAAATGAAAGGTTTGATGAATTTCAGAAGTCGAGTAGAATGGAACTATTCATTTTTTCAATGTTGGAAGTTGATGGGAGGAAAATAGTGACTGAGGAGGCCTCATGCCAGAACCCAACTTGCTTCTGATGTATTTCAGCATTTCCACGGTGGTTGGTGAAGACAATACAATTTTCAAGTCTGTCCTCAGTTCTCCCACTCAGAAAGTACCAACAGATATCCATCACCCCATCCATCAAAGGATAGCTGTTGTTTTCTATCCTAGAATGATGGTGAAAAAAATTGTGATGTTTTCCATTACTTAGGAGTGAATTCAGAATCTGTGAGTTGGAAGCTAAAACAAAATTTCCAAGTCTCATGAAAGATACAATGTGAATAGGTTGGCAGCTAATCAGCTGGTTATCACAATTCTTAATATTTTTCCTTCCAACCTATTTTTTCCAACTCTTTCCAGCTTCTTCTGACTTATTGAAAAAAATGCAGGGATTTGGCATCAAAAATGGGAGAGCAAATTGACAAATCGAAAGTTTGGGTAAAATATACTATCTTGTAACGTAATCAGCACAACGAAAAATTGCCATTTGTATATTTATTGAGTGCAAATTGGCACTGTTGTTGAATGTGCCTCTTTGATAACAAAAAATGTCCTCAAATGTTGACTGCTTTCTTTCTGGCTCTGTGGTTTTCAGTGTCTGAGATGCATTATCAGTCATAACTTTATAATCTCTGTAACAGAGATCTCTTAAATGGTAATGTAATGTCAAAAGTTGCTCTAGAAAACAATACGGTAGTTCTCCCACAGCTCTCAATCGCATGCCAGAAAAAGAGGTCTTATTTATCAAAAGGACATGGGTACACCCTAGGCCCTCCTCCTGCTTACAGGGAAGTTCCTACTTTTTCCCTCACTTTCCCCTTTATATTTCTGTCAATGAATTTACTTTCTACTAAAAAAAAAAAAGAAAGAAAAGTAAAAAGAAAAGAAAAACAAAAAAAGAAAGACATGGGCTTTGAGGCTTTGGGGTAATTTTTAGTTGTTATTTCCTTAGTAATGCTTGTTTGAAGACTTCTGGGATTAACAGGTACTTTGCGTCCTTTTTTTGGGCTGAACATACGTTTAATTGACTAGAAAGGAACAGAAACAATGACAATGGCTATTATCTCTTTATAATAAAGAAGTTTTGGCAAGCTTAATATTTATGCATAAACATACTCATCAGTTTTCTGAAAATAAACTGAGTACATCTATATGCTAGGCAATAGACTGATCAAAGGATAAAGTGTAATTCATGATCCAATGTTGGATGGCTTTCAACTTAACAATGAGAATTTTGAAAAGTATGTAGTTAATCATAATATATCATTGTACAAGTCAATATATAATGACATATAGCTCAAAATACAATGTCAACACATTTGAAGACATCATTAGATCTTCCTGGGATGTAGAAGTCAGGAAAAACTGCTTAAAATATGAAGCAGATAATCATGAAAAAGTTGAAGTGAAGACACAAGACAGTACCCACAGTATGGGTATTCCATTACGTGTCTTGTACATGTTATATCGTGGAGTGAATTTGATATATATATATATTTTTTTTTTAAGGCAGAAGACTGGATAGGTGGAGCATTCTTGAAAAGAGGAAGATGCGAAGATGTGTGAAGAGTGGGCATCCTAAGGTAACAGAAAGTAACCTGGTATATAAGAACAAACAAAAAGTGTGGCTCATGAATATAAGTGAAAGGAAAGTGGCTGAATTTTATTCAGTAATCTTTGATTGTCATATGATCATGTTATTATTATTTCCACTTTGGAGAGAAGTGGCTTGTAGTCACACAGAGCTGAATAGAGAGATCTCCCTGGACTGTGCTTTTCTCCAGAGCATTTGGGAGGGTGTTGGTGCGGAAGTGGAGTGACTACAGTGCATGGTGAGATGGGATTCCCAAAGCCTCTGGGATTTGGAGCAGCCCTACGAACCGGGCACTCCTCTCCATCCCAGGGCAGAAACGGTTGCTCAGAGTTGATTACAAACCTGTGATATCTTTCGTTGCCATTTGCCTTCAGCCGGTCCCACTTGATCCCCTTGTCTTCTCTTATTTGGCTTTTTGCTGGATGTGCCAGAAGCAGATTCAGCTTTGGAGAGAAAACGATCTTCATTAGCCTTGCGCTTATCCAGGCATACCGCGGCCTCTTTCTCACCTGTGGGCACTAGTTTGGCACGGCATCTTAACAGAAGTAAATGTGACATGTGTGTCAGTTTCTCAGGTGTGACCCAAGAGAAAACAGGGGTATTTTAGGATATTGTCTTTTATAAGAATAATTGAGAAATAAGAGAAGTTGTCCATGGGATGAAGTATGTGGGTACAAAATGGCACATAAATAAATAATTAAATAGGAGTAATTCAGGCATTGTGAACAATGAAGGCTTTTGTTTGCATCACAATGAATTTCTTTTTTATTAAGGTTCTTATATTGAAAATTTGAAGGCATATGTGTTAATAAGGCATATTTTTTCATTCCTTTCAGTATGCTATTTGAAGTTAGTAATTTTCCCATCCTTGAATGAACTTTCAGGTAGTCTTTGTAGTACTTCTGCTAACATTGAGAAAAAAGTCCAGTCAGTTCTATTCAGAATTTAAATTTCTGTATTTCATTTAAAGTTGAGACTCTTTTAAAAGTTTTATTGTGGTATAACTGCTATACAAAATTGTACAAATTTAGTGTGTTTATTTTGACCTGACCTATAAACTCATTCGACGAATATAAGGAGAAACTTCTTAATCTTGGTCTTAGTAACTTGGGGGAGGGGGTTGTCGACACCAACAATAAAAGGCAAACACACAATAAAAGCAAAACAGGTAAGTGGAAACACACCAAACTAAAAAGTTTGTACATCAAAAAGGAATCAACAAAATGAAAAGACAGCCTATAAAATGAGAGAAAGTATTGACAGGGGGTTAAAGTCTAAAGTACATCAAAATCTCCTCCAACTCAATAGCAAAAACCAACAACATTCCCTCTCCAAACAACCTAAATAGACAAAAAATCAAACATTTTTCTATGGAAAGTGCACAAGTGGCTTTAAACATGCGAAAAGATTCTCTGTAGTTGCTTGCAGTCATTAGGGACATGCCAGCCAATACCACAGTGAGCTGCTACTTCCTGCTCACTAGGATGCCTCCAACGAAATGAAGCTAACAGATGCTGGAAAGGATATAGAAAACAAGGGAATTTGTACATGAATGGAAAAAGCACAAAATAGGTCAGCCACTATGGAAGGCAATGTGATGGTTCCTCAGAAAGGTAACCAAAGAATTACCATGTGATTCAGCACTTCCATTCCAACTATATACCCAAAACATTCTAAAACAGGTACTCAGAAAGCACTTGTATGTGCATGGTCATAATAGAATATTAACAGTTAAGAGTAGAAACATTTAAATATTAACAGTTAAGTAGATAACTAGCTTTGGTAGATGTGTACAGTGGAATATTAGTCATAAAAAGGAATAAAGTGCTGGTGCATGCTGCTGTGTGAGTGAAGCTTAAAAAATGTGCTGTTATGGTTTGGCCCTAGAGTATCTCCTAGAGCCTCCAATACCTGTGGATACTGTTTGCTGTTGAGAGGCGGGACGTGGTTGGAAGGGGCTGGCCCTGGAGGGGTCCATGCTGGGTCCATCCTTCCTCTGAGACTGCTCTCTTTCCTGCCATGCTATAAGGATCTCTGTCCCCAGAGCACTGGCTCTGGCTCCCGATCTGTCAAATATCTGCCATTTTCAGCCACTCATCCATGAATGGATGGTGGCCTTCTGAAACTGTAAGCTAAAAGTAAATATTTCCTCCTCCCTAAAGTTGTGGATGTCGGATATTCTGTCCCAGCAAAAAAAAAGTAACTAAGATGCATGCTCAGGGAAAGAAGCCGGACACATAAGAGTATATACTGTATGATATCATTCACATGACATAGGCAGAATAAGTAAATACGTAGCCCCAAGAGACAGAGTGGGTTCTAGATGGAGTGGAGAGGAGGGAAGAGGGAAAAACTGGTTCACTGAGTAGGAGGCTGAATTGTGGAGAGTGGAAAATTTTGGAACTAGCAGAGATGATGGTTGAGCCACATTGTAAATGTACTGAATTCTGTTGTATTGTCACCTCTAAGATGGTTCATTTTGTGTCAGTTTCAGCTCAATAAATTATTTTTTTAAAGTGTAAGCTCCTGTTGTACAAGTAAATGTGCGATGTCTATGTGGAATTAATCATAATAGGAATATTTCAGGGAAAGTCTTAAGTTAGTTTTAGCAAATAGGAGGGTGGCTTCGCTTTAGACTTATATTTTTTTATTGAACAACTAAGCTTCTCTGCCAGGCTGCGTTGATTTATGGCCTTCAGGGCCTCCTTTGTCACAGTCCTGGAATATTGTTTCCCATAGTGCCGGATCAATAGGTCCGTAAGCGTCACTGCACTATCTGCTTGCTGCAGAGTGCCCCGAGGGATGTGGTTGTACCCCTTAGGCAGTGCTATGTTTGACAACTGGAACTTGAACTTTTTCAGTTCATCTTCCAAAAGGTCCTCAAAAATGTGAAGGAGATCTGTCTTCAGTGTGCTTTCCATTCTGTGCTACTGGATCCTGAGGAATTGATGGCCTGCAGATACTGACCTGAAATGGAAAGATGTTTATGGATAATTACGGGAATAATAAGAATTATGTTTAAGACAAATGCTTGAAGAGAAGTCAGGAAAAGAAAAGTAGACGTGAAATTAGAGATGGTCTTTCTGGGAAAACAACAGTGACAGTAACATCGTCATAAGTAACAAAAACTTCTGTGCTCATACATGCCACAGTACATATACCGTGCATAGAGGAGACTCCTGAAGAATTATGGACAACTTAGTAAATGAGAGTTTACTAGACAAGCGAAGACACTTATGCTTGTATTACTATTTGTGATTCTATCTGCCTTGTGCAGGTATTTTAGAAGATTCTTTATGCATCTAAAAATTGGACAAACCATAGGAATGGGAAAAAACAGTTTTCTGATTTCTTTGAAACCATAGAATCCTCAGCCTTTTCCTTTTTTTCTATTCCTATCAGCCTCTCCTTTGTCTTATGCTAGAAAAATAACTTTTGTAGGTGAGCAAGTATTTGAGACTAGTGCTGTTACTATCACAATCTTCTTTTAAGTATCAGTAATAGTAATAGCAATAGCATTTCTTCCCCAGTCTGTCTCATTTTCCTCATCAAAACGTAGAGTGTTCTTAGGGTAACAGTCACCAATTATTCCTTTTCCAAAGTCTTTTACACTTTGATTTTATCTTGTTGTTACAATTTCCCAGGTACTTCAGTTATTTTCCTGTGCTGGGTAGCAAGCACTAGAAATTAAATAGTTAAGTCAGACACACTGAACATCAATTATAACCTGAGTATTATGACATAATGCTACATAATGAGCATATTTATTTTTAGCTAAAAGAAGCAGAAATGCTATTTCATACAAAGGGCACCCTAAAGCTAGAAAAAATAATATTTCCCAGGCAACATAGATTATATGTGGACAAATTACACCTCAAACACAAGTCTTCTGAGTTCTTGACACAACTGTCTTTTTTCAGTATCCCAAAAGATAATATTGTACTTTTCACTGTGTACAATTTGATACACAGAAGAACACTTGTTTAATAGTTGCAGTAGTCAAAAGACATTTAACTTTGCTTCTTTCTCACACCTGCTTCATCTACAAATCATCATTTTTTTTAATTGCTGAAACTAACATCAGACAGTTATTTAGCACTCACAGTGAACCATGCAGTGGTCCATGAGTGGCATATTCAATCATGGACAACAGAGGTAAAATCTTCTACAAAACACATCCCAAGGGACAGGGTATAATGTTGTGAGAAGTGTGAGAGGATGATAGACAGCAGAAATATTACTGTGGTTATCTATGCTATTATGATATATTGGACTGAGGTTTTAGCAAGGAAGACAATGGGCAGTGGTCTTCCTCACGTTTCATCATGTAATTATTATGAGAATTATTTGTGGTTTGGTTATGGGATTTAAAGGCAAATGAACACTTAAGGTTGATATGGTAAGCAGGATTCTAAAAAGATATCTCCTAAGATTGTCAACTCTTGGTGTACATATTCTATAGGATCCTGTTTTCTTTCTTTTTTTTTTTTTTCTGTGCGAGTAAAACCTGTAAATATGGCCAGATTCACTTCTGTGGCAACGTTAATTTTTATGGCAAAGGGAGACTCTACTGGGCGTTGTTACTAAAGTGACTAATCAGTTAGAAGAGACAAGCAGCTAGAGTGGGTGGACTCCATCTGGATGGGAGGGACACATTGCATACTGCCTTCCTGGGCTAAGTGTGAAGAAACTTTAGGTGGCTGCTAGGGGCTGGAAGCCATCTCAGGCTGACAGCCAGAAGGAAGATGGGGCCCTAGCCCCGTAGCTGCAAGAAGTTCCATTCTTCTCATAACCTAAGTGTACTTACAAGAGGCCCTGGAGCTTAAGATAAACCGTACTGTGGCTGGCACTTTGATTTTAGCCTTTTGGAATTGGCTTAATTTGTTATTGTTGCTGGGGCAGAGTACCCGACATCCACAGCTTAAGGGAGTGGGACGCGGGAGGCCAGGCGTTTCTGTCCTCATCCCAGCTTTGCGGTGTGCTTCTAGGCATTTCTGCCTCTCCGAGCCTCTCCTCATCTGTAAAATGGGAGCGATCCCGCCCAGATACTTGAAGGAGGAGATTAAATTGCGTGTGCTCAGAGTGCTCTCCTAACCACATTGTAATAAAATAATGCTTCGTCACAGTCAGGAATCAGGAACGATCGGCACTGATGTGAGAACATTTGCTAGAACTAGAGTCAAAACTGGTTTTTATGGAATTCTGTTAGCGCAGTACTAACATCGGAGAAGCAGTCCAAGTTCAGCGCATGTGCGCGAGCGTGCACCTCGTTAGCTACAGAATATGACTACAAGCAAAACAAGCCCTGGGCGACGGTAACCCTGCCTTTCTGGTGTCTGCCAGACGCCTGTGTCTGAGGCTTCCCTCCGCATTAACAGCTTAACGGTCTTCTGTGACGCCTCTGCCTCCTGGCCATTGCCTGCAGTGCCAGAAAGCTGACTCGCAGGTGCTCCTGGTTGACCCGTTCTGACTGAGCGTCCTCTGCTGAGCCCGTAGTAGTTACGCCGTGGTCTCAGCTGCTCCCTGTGGTTGATCTTGGGACCGACCTTCCCTTTAGTCGTCCTGCATCTCTTTGGAAGCTGCTGATTTGCTTCTGTCTTTATTTTTTCTTTTCTAGACAAAATGTATTTAATTTTCATACCCCGGGTTGGCACCATAAAGAGAAAATGTTGTCGTTTTGTTTGTTGTTATAGCCCTAACGTTATTAGATAAGCTGGAAAAACCCTTGTTGATTGACTAAATAAAAAGAAAAGATATAGAAATGAAACCTATTTCAGAGTTTAGAATGACTTTAGTAGTTGTAGATATGGAAGTGCAGGAGGCCTTGAAAGGTTTTTTTAATTTATGCCTGAGCAAGTTATTCAGATGGAGCACTATGACGTATGTTAGATGGTTTGTAGATGAGAGGAAGATCATGGATTCAGTTTTGATACATTGAGTTTGAGATTAATGTAATGGGTGACATGGGGGTACTTCATTTAGCAAAGCCACCATCGGAGTTATTATATCTATTCTATATATATATATCATGCACTAGAAGTCTAAATCACTCATGGTTCTGTAATCATTTGGTTCTGGGAAAAATGTCCTTAGCTTCTAGATAAACACCTTAATGGAAAAATCTACAAGCAAACTGATTATATAGTCCAGAGCTTCAAAAAGCTGTTTGGGCTAAAGAATTCAATTTGGAATCAGCAGCATATAGATAAGTTTCAAAATCATAAAAGCTTGTACCGGTTTACAATCTCATCAGCAGTCTAAAAGGGTTCCTTTTTTAACACTATTGAGAGCAGTATGAAAATTCCTCAAAAGCCTGAAAATAAATATTGCATTCAATCCAGAGATACCTCCTCTGGTAATATTTCTGAAAGAGTTCAAAGCAACATACAACAGAGATACATTTGTACCCATGTTCATAGCATTGCAACTAATGAGAGTTAAAGCATGGAAGACACCCAAATACCTATCAACACACCAATGGATACAAAATTGTGGCATATATACAAAATGGAGTACTGCTTACTGCTCTTCCATAAAAACTGATAGATTTGAAGCTTTTGTAGGTCAATGGATGCAACTTGAGACCATCATGCTGAGTGGAGTGAGTCAGACACAGAAGGTTAAATATCAGGTGGTTTCTCTAATATGAGAAACTCATAATACAATCACTTTATAGAACCAAATGGGATTGTTAGTGGAAGTTAAGGGGGAGAGGGTGGGTGCAGCAGGTACAAAAGTGAAGGGGAAGGGATTGTAATTTTGACATGATATATATGTGTAAAAATAACTCAAATTCAATGTAAACATTATATATTGTATATATATATTAATAAAATGGAAAAAATAAAAATCATCAAAGTTAAATGCGTGTACTTAGGGAAAACAAATTAACAGAGAAGATTAGTAAGCCAAGGGCTCCTTATGCACAGACTTGGTATTTGTTAGGCTGAGCAATGAGCTTATCAGTGGGTACCTATTAAAATGCAGTTCTTCCGTACTGTAATAAGTAGGCTCCTCTCTGACTCCCATGTTCCTGTCACCTCAGCTTCTCAAGTTCCAGGGACCTCTGGATGGGCTCTGCCAGAGAGAACTATTTGCTAATTCATTTTGTATATATATATATAACCATTTACTTTTATACAGCATGAATGTGATTAATTTTAAATGCAGTAATTTTATAGTGTGGTATAGGAACAATCCAGAGGATACAGAAATTTTTGCTATTTTTGTTGTTCATTGATTTAAAAAATTAAAAAGCTTTTTTTTTTCAATACTGAAGATTGAATAGAGAGTTTTCACTCTGAGCTGTATCCCCATTTTTATTGTTTGAGACAAGGTCTCACTAACTTGCTGAAGTGCCCAGCAGGGCTCAAACTTGTGGTTTGCCTATCTTGGCCTTCAAAAGTGCTTGCTGTCAGGCCTGAGTTAAAAAGCTGTATTTAAGGATTATGTTATGGGATCTGGGGGCATAGTTCAGTGATTAGAGTGCTTGCCTATCAAGCTTGAGGCTCTGCATTCTATTCCCCAGCACCACCTAAACCTGTGGTGATGCACATCTGTAATTTGAGTGCTTAGGAGGCTGGGGAAGGAGGATTGTTACATGTTTGAGGCCAGTCTGAGCTGTACAGTGAGTTCAGGACGAGCCTAAACTACAGAACAAGACCTTATCTCAAAACAAACAAACAAAAAAAGCATTCTACCATGAAGCAGATATCATACCCAAGGTTAAAATGAAAGCAGAGATAGTTTTATTGGAGTGCTAAATAGATTTGCAAGTCAAGATACAGAAGTTTAAGCCAGAAACTGAATGAATGCTCCAATGAGATTAGGCAAAAAGGAGACCTTTATCGCAAAAAGAGGGAGCCTATAGCTTAACAAACTGGAAATAAGCAAGGATCAAGGGAGTTAGTGATAGGAAATTCACACGGATCAGGCTGGTTACATTTTCAAGTACATTAAAATACTCACACCAAGGACAGATTAGTCCAGGTCTGCAAGGTATTGCTATGTTACTGAAAACTGCTTCATCTTAGTTCTTGACACAGTACCTATGTAGCAACTTACCATCATCAACAAGCATGTAAGCCTTGTAAAGGAAGTTGTGTTTTATTTTTGACGATTCGGTAGCCCTTTAGATTTTCATTATTTCTCCTTCAGAAGGTATCTTTAGTAAAGATCACACTGATGAATTTATTTCAGGAATTAGTATTCCCCTATTGCTGGGGGGGGGGGGGGGGGGGGGGGGGGGGGGGGTGGGTGGATTCTATGATGCTGAAAAGGCTCATTCCCAGAAAATCATGTCATGGAGAAAAGGAAAGGGGTCAGTGATTCCCAGAGGCATGTAGCAGAGATCTTTGAAAGACACATGCCTGACTAGAGCAACAAGATCTGAGTGGGGCAGATTTCCTCTACAGAGAAATGTCTTTTAGTTCAAGCAGTTCTAAACATCTGAAGAGAAATACAAAATAATACAAGTTCCAAAGCATTAATTAGACTTTAATCTGTTTTAAAAAGTTATATATAGACAACGGAAATTGTTGGGGAAGCATAACATTGGCAGAGGTTTTGTTCACCACTTAAAGAAGTTAGTAGGCAAAATTAGAAAGATAAAAATGTCAGCTGTAGCTTATGGTTGGAAGTATGACACTTTTGATCATCCTGAAAGCTGCAACTTTGGTTTTTTGCTTAATAAATTATTTTGTTAAGTGCTTTCACTTTGGCCCACTTGCTGACAGTCTAAGAATTTCATATTTAGTAAAACAATATGAATACTCCTGTCTCCTTCTTAATTGTAGTTTCAGTTCAGAAAACAACGAAGTAGAATTGTGATAACATCACAGACATGCATTTGTTCAATCTTTGTGGCTGGATGCCACTTATTCCTCTAAGAAGATGGAGATGCCACTTGTTTAGGGATTGCGTAACTCTGGTTAGCATGCCAGACTCTTATTTGTTATTGGAATTAACCAAGAAGTATCACCATCAGCTAAGAGCAGCCATGCACCACTACACATGGACTCTAAGAAGAGGTATCAGTCTTTCCATTCTGTACACGTCTGAGCAGAGTTTCTAGCCTGAACTCATATTTGCAAATCTGTTCTGCATCCAAATAAAACCATCTTATTTTTGAGTTAGCCGTTTCTGTAATTTTTGTTTCATATTCCATCCCAGGAACACTTTTTTAAGGAATCAAAGACTAGTCAGAAAGTATTCAGTGTCCAATGGAAGACATGGGGATAGAGCTTGACATACCTATGTCTTTTAAAACAAATGTAGATAAAGTATAAAATGGAATGTAATGGGAACAGAAGCACTTTGCTTAGTTTCAGCAACAGTAACAACAAAACAGGCTAAGGTTCCAGGGAGTTGATAGGGAAGATGAGTTCTTGCCCTCTGTAGGAGATTCTTATTTTGACTGTATTTTTTTTTTTTTTTTTACCTATTATTTAACCCACTCTCCATCATAGAGATAAGAGATCTACTTAGAGGTAGACTGTGGTCAGGGCGTTTCACACATATTAATGGCAGAAACAGAAGTCTGGTCCAGTCTCTGACCAGATCTAGGCACCTCTCCTCTCTGCCTCATGCTGCCTTTCCCCCATTGAGTTTGATTTGTCCAAGTTTTAGCTGCGCTTTTGTACTTGTGTTTCCTCTGCACACCATTCACAGTCCCAAGGTATTTCAGCCCTAGAGTCCTTCATGAGGACTCTCTTCTACAGATTCTAAGTTTGAACCAAGATCTCTAAACTCTTTGTTTTTAAAAAAGGACTCTACTGAGTTGCATGACAAAAGCAAAACAAAACAAAACACCAAAAAAAAAAAAATGGAGATAGAAAGGCAGTTGTGACATAGGCAAGGCAGAGAGAGAAAGCAATGGAACAAAGGAGATTGATGAGATAAAAAAGGGGAAGAGGGAGAGAGAGAAGCAGAGATAGAAAGACACGAGTAATAAAACTTTCTCATTTTCTTGATACTGTAACAACAACAACAACAACAACAACAACAACAACAACAACAAAAAAGCCTTAGATCTCCTACCCCAGACCTCCCTTGTGCTCATGGGTTCTCTTCTTTCTCTGGGCATAAGGGGAAGGGAGCCTCACTGTGGAGCCCAAGGGAAGTAGGTACTTACCAGTATAAATCCCAGGTCTTCTTTTAGTTCAGTAATACCAGAGGTTGGAAGGTTGTTCTTTCCAGGTAGAAATTTGCCTATATTTCTGAATTGAGTTTGTGAACTGGAAAAAATGCAAGTTTGATTTTAAAAAGTGCCTAAAAAATGAAGGATGTGGTGGTGATACCAGCTCCACAGGAACTATTAACCCACACCTATTCCCTTGCTACTGACATGAAGGAGGGACCCAGGGAACAGCTAGAAAACCTGCTACCTTATCGGTGCTTTACAACTTTTGTCAGTTTCACGTCATTACTCGTTGACTGGTTTAACATTGGTCTTTGGATCTTTCCCATTTGGCTGTGGGTAAGAGCACAGATTAGATTCACAGTGATCCATGTTCAAATTGAAGTGTGATCAATTGTTAGTTGAATTAGATTCAATCTATCGAAAGTGTGTATATTCTCATTTTTAACATGACAATAATAAAAGTATGTGCATCCTAGGGTTGCTTTGAAAATTAAATAATAATACAAATCACTTAATATAGTGATTGTCCCTAAATGAGAGTTAAATAAAGTTAGATATTATTTTTTTCTTAGAGTGGGGAGCCCTACTGAAGGAATTCCCAACAGCATGTGATGCTCATATGCTTATTTGAAAAAAAAAAGCCTCTTTTAAGAAAAGAGATCTTAGAAGATTACCTTGATGTTATTAATGTCGGCTTCTTGAATGTAGGTAACAGTAGTACCCATTACATACTTAGGAAAAATATTGTTCTGGTTTTGAAAACTTTAAAGGAAGTGTTCCTTATTCTTTACCTAAGAAAAAAGAAAACTAGTTTTATGTCTTTGGTAGGAATGATGTTTTTTTTTGATCCCAGAGGCAGTGGATGCTAGGCAAAGACTTGGCCCACAACCTTTCAGCAGGACTGTGTATATTAACTAACAAAGTTAATTACTAAAAATGTAAAAGCCTAGAGCTCTTTACTAGTTCTTAATGATGGCACAGCTGCTACATGAAAACCTTCTCTATGCACCTCCTGTGTAGGGTCTGTGCCCCAGAAGCTGCTGTTGCTTCTCTCTGTCAGCAAGTAGGAACTCACTGTCCTCCTGAATGCTCCGTCTTTGTGGAGACTGAGATACTCAACGTCTCTGGCCTGAAGAAGTTCTCTGCTTCCTGCTGCATTCTGCAGTCTCTTAGTACTCATTTTTTCCCCTTTGTTTCCTGGCATCCCTGAGTAACTGTGACAGAATTGTCACCCCATCATCAGGGTATTGAAGGACTGCCAATATGGTAGGCCCTGACCGTTTCCCCTGGATGTCCTTTCTCTGACCATGTGAGAAGAATAGTTTAAATGTTAATTTATTTTTTCTGGTATTTCCTCCTAGTCTATATTTTACCTCCGTTCAAAAATGTTGCATCTATGAGTAGCAGCATCAGAGAACATATGAAATAAAACATATAAATAACATCTATGATGTTACCATATCGAGTAGGATATCAGATATTTTTCTGTGGCCAAAGAAAGATTCATCCAGTGGGAAAGCAAAGGGAGAGAAGAATAAAAGAAATGTGAAGGTTGCACTAAGGAAGAAACAAGTACCTTGACTTTTAGTTACACTGGTTATAAAAACACAAAGAGAAGGTGAAGAAACTGGTCACATAGGTCAAAAATAACCTTGCAAAAGATCTTCTGTCTTCTGAACATGCTAAACAATTGTCAGAGAGATGAATGTTTTTGTAATTCTAGAAATTTCTTTTTGAAAATCTGTGGGATAGACTTATGGTTAAAACATACTTTCCCTGCCATATCATTCCTGAGAAAACCCAGCACATTTAGCACCATTTACCACCAGATCCCTGAAACAACTCTGTTGTATTCCCAAGTCCAGGGGACACTGTAAGTGGATGGGGACTGGCTGTCCAAGTGAGTATTATTGACACAGCACTGGTAGCTGGGCCATCTAGTGTTACTTGTCTTCTGGCCCATATACTAAGTCAGCTATTCCTTGGAAGTCTGGTCATCTAATAGAAACACAAAAAACAAAACAACAACAACAACAACAACAACAAAAACAACAAAACAAGCTAATGACATTACTGCTGTACAGTTTAACCTGTAAACCCCCTTCACTGTAATAACTGAGTGAGGAACAGAGCAGTTTGGAATGTTCTGCTCCAGCCAATACCCACTGGACTTTGCAAATATCTGACAGTCTCTTGTCTGGCCTACTACCGCTAGACAGCATTGAGAGAGCTTTCTACTGGAATCTACCCTTTTCTGTTAGTAAATCTCAATTCACTCTGTCATTTCT
Organism: Ctenodactylus gundi; assembly: GCA_004027205.1. Lineage (NCBI taxonomy): Eukaryota > Metazoa > Chordata > Mammalia > Rodentia > Ctenodactylidae > Ctenodactylus > Ctenodactylus gundi. The sequence continues at coordinate 36,299 of PVKB01003956.1, read as the reverse complement.
TGATAATGCCTTAATAAACCTTAAATCTCAGAATCCCCCTCTGAGTTTCTTTGTTCTCTTGGCAACCTGATTTATTTTCCTAGCACAGCTGGGATATGACAAGAAACCTGTGATATATTAGCATTGTGGAAAACTTGAGGACAATGACATAAACCTGGGAAAAGAAAAATATCCTGCCTTGAACCAAAGTTAAAGTTGTTTCTCCAGCTTATCATACTTAAGGCTTGAATTCAGAGCTTATGTTAGAAAAGATAAGAATAAGAAAAGATAAGATAGAAAATTAAGAAAATTTTGATTTATGCACCTCTGAGAGGATTCACCCATTTCTGTTATAAAACTATCTTATTACCTGTAGTAATACCACATTTCCCAGAGAGAGCTTTCTAAAACTCTTCTGATTAAAGACCTTCAATTATTTCTGATTATTTTCAAATTAAAGTTATTTTTTATTTTTCCCCATTTTTATTAGTGTGTATATGTGATACATAGTGGTTACATTGAACTTGAGAATTTTGTGCATATATATATAAATATCTATATCTATATCTATATATTTCACATGAACGCCACATTCTCTTGCCCTCCTTTTTTGCCCTCCCACCAAAGTAATGTTCTTAATAAGACTCTCATGAGCTGTCTAGCGCATTTCTTTCTATTGTCATTGGTTACCATTTCCAGCTATATCCCACCAATGAACTTCACATCTCTCTTAGTTCAAAGCTCCTCCAGTAATTTTTTAGCTTATGTTTTACAATTCTGTATTTTTCCTGTCCTTTCCCTTTTCTGAATTGTTCTTCCTCCCTTCTTCCCATGGATAATTTCTATTCATTTGGACTCATCCAAGCAACATCTCTTGAGGGGAAGTCTTCCCCCACTCCACTTCCACCATCTGTGTACTTCTGTCATCAGCCAAAGCACAGTGAAGTGCCTAACAGAAAGCATATCACGCTGTATGGTGAAGAGTCTGATACATATTTCTCCCAGGAGACTGTAATTTCTTCAAGGGTAAGATAGTATCCTATTCACTGTAGTATTTTTAATACATCAACATCTTATATTTAACAGATCTTTAATATAACTATATTGATTAACATTTTAATTTTTGTAGATTAATTATTTTTCCATTTTGGCTGACGCCTCAGACAATAATATGAGAGGTAAGGCCACCATAGAATACCCATAAAGAAAGTGAAAAAAGCCAATTAAATTAGTTCTTAGTAGTGAATTGATAGTATTCATTTACAGCACAGGTATAAGGTGTATAATATGGTCTGAGGTTGGAAGTGAGAAGAAGATACTTGGGAGAAAGTTGGAGAGCTTTTCATATTCCTTCTATTTCATGATGCCATCTGAGGGTGTAGCATGTTCAGTATGTACTTCACCTAATGGCCGTGGAAAGAGGCTTCATTCAGAAGGACCATTCGGAGAGCTTGATGATATGTATATTGAACTAAGGGACGGAGAAAAACTGACAAAAATAGGTTGAAAAATTAAGTCCTTCCTAATTGTTTCTCTTTCTAGGCAGCCTAGAAATATGGGGAGAAATAGTAATCTGAAAAATGTAATTTTCATGTTAAGCATAGTGATTATGGAATTACAGCTGTTTTCAATTTAAAGACAGTAATGGGGTATACATTTTTAATAGTGCAGAGTGGATTTTTAATGAATTGGAATTCATGTTGGGTTACTTTTCTTTGTGAGTCTTGTTTACTACATTATGGAATGAATAAGGAAAAGACAATAAAAGTTCCATAATGTAATGAAAATTTGTCTTCCTGCCCCTTCTCATTTTTTTCTTTGTACTGAGAATTACACCCATGGCCTTTGCACTGAGCTACACCCCCAGCCCTTTGTATGTTTTTATTTTGAGATAGGATATTACTAAATTGCCCAGGTTGGGCTTGAATTTGTGGTCTTTCTGCATCATCCTTCCTGAGCGCTGGAATTGCAGACGTGAGCCATTATGCTTGGCCTCATCATAATCTTATACTATTTATTTCTAAATCCACGACAATACAGTACATTTTAGCTTGTGCTTTTCGTTTTTATTTTTGGGAATGAGGCTTACTGGTACCCCAGAAATGCCTCCTATAGAGCCATTTATTATAAAACTCTTTCTACCAAGATTTCTTATATCCAAAGGCTAATTTGTCTCTTGTTCAGATGTGGAGAGAGCCCTTGTGATGCAGCCCATATAGATCTGCCTCCCAATACTTAGAAAGGGAAAATGTGGGCAAAGAACAGGTATCCAGGGTCAAACACAGAAAACCCAGACTAGCTGGGCACATGACTATCTGGCCACATAGAGAGTCAAGGAAAATGAGCCTCATTATCAGATACAGGGAGAACAAGCCACCCCCAAACAGTAGAGAGCATCACACAGATATTCATGACCAACAAGTAGCTGTGGCCCATGAAGTGAGGCAGCAGACCCAAGAAGCAAGGAGAGACATACAGTTCGAGGGAGAACACCAAGTGATTTAGGAGAAGACATATGTGCCGTGAGAAGGACAGCTCTTACCTGTTTCCTGTTTTGAGATCGTGGGTTTAAAATAGCTTCAGTGGAGATCTCAACTTATGCACAGAGGAAAACTGACAAAATAGATTGAAAAATTCAACCCTTCCCAAGCCCTTCTCTTTTTAGGTAGCAACCTATGACAGATCAGAGCTGAGAAATTAAAGAGAAATATTAATCTGAAATATAATTTTTGAAATTATTTCAGAGTAATATTAATTATGGAATTAATTCAGTGCCACTTTTTGGTGCACTGACATAGGAGGACACACAGTGAAATAAAATTTGTAGTGGCTGGTGGTAATCCTTATTGGATCTCTGAATTGTGGGGGCTATATTTTTTAATTTCACAACACAGAAAAGATATTAGGAACTTAAGAAGACACAATTTCATGTTTATTTGCTTAATTGTTGAATGAGACAATGCATTATAGAGATCAGAGGCCTTATTCTAAACATCTAATACTTATTTAGATATCTATTTTTGTCAGATTTTATAAATTATATTCTTTTTCCAAAGAGAATTTGTAATAGCTTAAAAAGAGAACTTTTTCTGTAATCCAATATCACTTATAAGGAGAGTGAAATAAACAAGCAAAGCGACCAACCCAGGCACAGAGGAAAGTGATTCTTTCATTACTTATGGCTACATGACAAATCAGCTCAAACACAAATGTGGATATGGTTTATAAGTCTGTAGTTAATATAAGGATAATTCCATGATGATTAGTGTATGAGGTAAGCTGACCAGAAAATCTGTGCTTATTCTCATCATGGAATTCCTTTTTCCTTCTGGGAGGCTTCTCACCATGGGCTCACATGGGCTGCTTTTTAATGATAATCCCAGGTAAGTTGGAGTTTTTACTAGTCACCTGAGGCTCAAGACAGATTGTTCCAGAATGTACCAGGGTGAAAGTTATACGATTTTTCTGACCTAGCTGCAGAAATCACATACTGACATCTCTTGCCATATACTATTGTTCCTAAAGGGCCAGTCTTAATGCAGTGAGGGAAAGGAGTACTCATGACATGAGTACTGGGAAGCATGGGTCCTGGAATGGGGCATTCTAAGGCTACATGTCTTTTAGAAGTCGGGCTAAAAATATATGGAACAATGGCACGTTTCCCTAGTGAGTGAAACACAGACTCTATTCACATTATGATAACAGTTATAATACTAGCTACATTTGTTAAACGTTATGATGTATTAGAGGTTTTTCCTAAAGAACAAGTAATTCTTATCTTCACAGTAGTCCCAAAAAGGAAGATACTAGTGATATCATCATTTTGTAATAAGAAACTAAATAAAAGACCAAGGCATGGCAGAACTAGGATTTGCACTGACAGAGTCTGGCTTCTGACACCAAGTTTCTGGTCATCAATTTTTTCTTGCTGTCATAAAAAATGGGGTAAGCTTACATTTCATTGGTAGAGTGTCTTGGAAATTTTAAACCTTGGAAGGAGAGCCACAACAATTGTTTTAATAGGACCAGTCCCGTCACCAGGTGTGTGGGAAGTAACAGGCATCCCTGGCTGATACAAGGATAAATTTTGAGGTAGTTGTAGTTGTATCAGTTGTGAATATGAGCTGGTAGGTTTTAAAGCACTGGGAAAAGTAATTTCAGTGATTCTTTTTGGCAGACCTTCAAGAACATTTGGACATGAATATTAAACAAATCTCAATGGTCATTATTTCGAGATTTAATTTCTGGCCTAGTGTATCTGTCCTGTCAGTTTGGCATGGACTCCTCTGAAGATGCTAACCACCCGGAGAACATAGGCTGTTATATTTAGGCTGAATGATTTCTGTTTCTGTTGACCAACCATTGATAATTTTGAAGAGACATAGGAGAAAGACTTCTTTATTTCTGTGACTTACCTGCTTGCATCAAGCTCTTTTATGTGAATTAAGGAAGTCAGATTTTTTTTATGAATAAGCACAATGGGAGAAATGGCTCTGAGAGAAATTGTGGTATGCACCACTCCAATCCCAATTTGATCTGTTTCATCTTTTTCCGAGCAGCTGGAGAGTATTTGTGTGTGAGTGAGTGGTGTGTGTGTGTGTGTGTGTGTGTGTGTGTGTGTGTGTGTGTGTGCGTGCATGTGAGCATGTGCTATCTCAACTTGGTCCATATTTTTGCAAGCTGCAGCAGTTGCTTGGTGTTGGGGGTTTCTGAGGAAAACATTTTTAAACTTGCCAGAACTTGCTCACGTATCAGGCTTATCTGATATGTTCATGCTGATCATTAGCATTTAGAATATCTTGGCCTTAAGAATTCAGGGAGGATTTGCTGTTTCTTGTTCACAAACAACCACCTCCATTTTTCCTCATGCACTTCTTAGCCACACCCCAAGAAAAAATAGAAGACAAGGATCATGCTGCTCCTCAGTCTGATTTCAGTCTCAGTGGAGAGAACCTGATTTGTAATGGTTTCTTTGTGTACATATTCACTGCAGAATTTTGCATGTTCAGAAATTATTTGATCAGCTTTGCTCCTACAAGGCTGATTAGGGCTTTAAGTGTTCTGGCAAAATTAACACATTTAATTGGATTGTTTGGATTCTCAGACAACCCTGTAAACATTTTTCTTTCTTCTTTGTAATGTACCCTCGTTTCATGGCGAAATCCTTAGAATTTTGTAAGTATTATTTCATTGTCGGAAGCTCCACTCCTCTCTTGCTGTTACCTCCTTTTCCACTCAACTACCACGACTCATTTTCTTTTCTATTTTGCTACTTTTCTGGCCCTTACAGATTTCTTTTATTTAGTTTTTCTTTCTTTGTAATTCAAAATTAAAGAAAAGGAGACATGCAGCGTAGGTGAGTGCTGAAAGTCGAGGCTGGAATCCATGTAGCGTCTTGCAACACCAGCAATAAGGAATCTAAACCCACTCTACTCAGGCTAAATCTAAACTTTTTTAAATAAACAGAAATAAAGAAAAAGAAAAGAAATAAATTTCAAAAATGGAATTACAGAGAGCTCATTTAACAAGAGTTAATAATAATTTTAGATAGATCCTCCGATTTCTGTATAAAACCATCTTTATTTGAGCCACGTGAGATAGGTCTCTTTTGTAACCCATTTGATCTTAATCTTCAATGCTGTTGATCAAATGTCCAGATAATGAAGCAATATACTACTGTACTGTCAGAGCACATCTCATGTGTTTGTTTCTGAAATAACATTATTTGACTTTGACAGATTTCTTAGGGCTTGTTTCTTTAATCCAGTCCAGGGTGGGTAGATTCTGATCACTTGTTTTTTCCAGCTCAACAGGCCACCTCCTTTGGCTCAAAGAACTTTCTTTCATCTTCTCAATAACAATAGGACTATGAAACCTGCCTGTTTTGGCAAGATCTTCCTGAGAAGATTATCTATAGCACAAGAATTAATGCTAAGAACCAACAATTGAGGTTATATCAAATTTAAAATCTTCTACACAGCAAAGTCAATAGTCAACAGAGTGAAAAACCAACCTAGAGAATGGGAAAATAATTATGAGCTACTCTTCTGATAGAAAACGAATATCTGGGATATAAAGTAGTACAAAAAATGAAAAATCAAAAGACACATTTAAAATTTGAGTGAATGAACTGAATAGACACTTCTTCAAAGAAGATGTTCAAATGACCAATAAATACATGAAAAAAATGTTCAGCATCCTTATGGCTTCGACCTGGTATATCCCCCCTAAAGCCTCACATTTGGAAGGTAACTCAATCATAGGGGTTAATCCATAGATTTCTAGTGCTGTTGAGTGGCGGAGAGGATAAGGGGAAGAGGGAAAGGGAAGGTTAAACTGAAAGGAAAAGGGATAAAAATAATCAGGATATAACACAGATGTATAAATTCCACAAAATGATTTTAAGTACTGTGTATCACAAACATACATCAAAACATACATCAAAGAAGAGAAAAACCTTTAAAAAGTCGTGCATTTCTTCTAGAAAGAGTAGTGTTAATTTGTATCTTTCAACAGATTTGTTCGTATTATCTGATGTTGAAATCATTTGTTTAATGATTTCACAAATTTCCTATTTAGACTTTATATCTGCAGACTCTGAAGTGATTTTAGCTCATTTGTTTCTGATTTATGACGTCCCTATTTTTCCTGGAGTGTCTACCAAGATTTGTGTATCCTTTAATCTGTCGATGGATGATATATCACCTGCTTCTCGGATTTAGCTAATATGAATTGTGCTATTATAAATGTCCATATGAAATACCTCTGTTACATAATGTCTTTTAACTCTTTTGGACAGATACCCAAAAGACATACAGCTTGGTTGAATGAATATGTATTTTCAGTTTTTTAAATGAATTTTCATACTGTAAATGTATTTCCATACATTTTCATAATGATTGTACTAGATTACAGTTCCACCGGCAATGTAGAACTGTTCCTTTTTTCCCCCCACAACTTTGCTACAATTTGTTGTTTTTTTGAAGTCTTGTTCTCAGCCATTCTTCCTGGAGTAAAGTGAAAGCTCATTGTTTATCTGCATTTGTCTAATAGCTAAAGGTGCTTAACATTTGTACCTCTGAGAACTTTCCATTCATTCCAATTGTTCATTTTGTTGGTATATTCTTTTGAATTTGGATAGAACACTCCACAGGTATCTGTTAAGCCTATTTGTTCCATGGTGTGGGTTAGCTCTGGTATTTCTTTGTTAACTTTTGTCTGGTTGATCTTTTGTGGCAGTGAGGTATTGAAATCCCTACTATGATTGTCTTATAATCTTCTTGACCTTTCATGTCCAGTAGTTTCTGTTTTATCAAATTGGGTACATCAACACGGGGTGCATAGGTATTTATAATTATGAGCTCTTCTTTTTAGATTGTTTTATTTCTCAGAACATAGTGTCTGTCTTCTTTTCTGATTTGCTTTGGTTTGAAATCTGCTGTGTTCAAAAGTAGTACAGCTTTTCCTGCTAGTTTTGAGGCTCCAGTAAAATGGAGTATAAATTTCTATCCTGTTACCTCCAGTCTGTGTGCTTGTCTTTTGGTGACATATGTCTTCGGCAGACAACAATTTTTTTTGATTCATCTGTCAGTTTGTCTTTTGATTTGTGAGGTATAATCATTATCACTGAAAGTTATTATTGTAAGGTATCTGTTGAGTTCTGTCACTTCCTTTTTTTCAATGTTGGGTTTTTTTTTGTTGCTGTTGTTTTTGTTTTTGCACTTCTCTTTTCAATGTCTACTTTCTTCGGAGTTCTTTGGTGCTGCTGTTCTGTCTTTGTCAAAGGTTCTCTCAAATATTTTATGCAGTGCTAGTCTAGTAGTTGTAACTTTCTTTGTCATGAGAAATTTTTACTTCTTTAATTTTAAGATAATTTTACCAGATACAACAATGTGGGTTGACACTTGCTTTCTTTTAAAGCTTGGAAGATTTCTTTCCAAGCTGTCCTGGCCTTTTAGGTTTCCATTGGGAAACCTGCAGTTACTTGAATGGGCTTGCCTTGGTATGATAATGTCTGTTTTTCTCTTATTGCTTTTAATATTCTCTCTTTGTGCTGAATTTCTGAAATTTTGATTATGATATGACCTAGTGAGGTTCCTTTTTGGTCAAGATTATTTGGTGTTCTATATACCTCTTATGCCTGAATATTAACTTTTTTCTAGATTCAGAAAGCTTCAATGAAAAAGTTTTGTGTTATCCTTTGCTTTATTTCTCACACACATAATTCTAAAGCTGGCCCTTTTTGAGTTATTCAGCAGATATTGTATCCAGTACCTTGCTGTCTTATTGTTTTGAGGTTATCTCTGAATACATCATTTAATTTATCAATCTTGTCTTCAAAATCTGATGTTATATGCTCACAGTGTTTGAACTGGCTTCTCAGCTTTCAATTAAATTTTTTAATATGCTGAATTTTGGCTGAAGTTTTTTTTTTTCAGAGTTTCTACTTTCCTACCAAAATATCCCTTCATATCTTTTATTGCCTTGTTTACTTCAGTCAGATTTTTTGGTGTCTTGTATAAATTCAATAAATTTTTCATCAGTTAAGACCATGTTGTCTTAGTAAATTCTTTAATTTAGATCATCACCTCTTGCATTTGTTTAAATTTGTCTTGTTTGAACTAATTGACTATTCAACTTGTTTTTTTTCTTCCTTTTCTATAACTTTCACTACTTTATGGCCTATGATATTAGCTTTTGGGGAGTCAAGTATTTTCTTCATGTTGTGGTTTGGATCCAGAATGTTCCCCCAAAGCCTCGTGCATGGAAGGTGATTCAATCATGGGAGTTAATCTATTGATTTCCTGTGCTGGTAAGAGGTGGGGCCTGGCTGGCGGGCACGAAACACTGGGACTTAACCAAAAAGGGGTAGATCACTGGGATATGACCTGGAAGTATGTATGCTAGCGCCATCCTTCTTTGCTCACTCAGCTTCTTTTTCTGACATTTCTTGAATAGCTTCTCTCCAGCTAGGCCTCTTCCATGTGCTTGTATCATTGCCAACCATCCACTAATGGATTGAGATCTCCTTAAACTGTGAGCTAAAATAAACCTTTCTTCTCTTAAGTTGTGACTGTCAGGTATTGTGTTCCAGCAGTAAAAAAAGTAATGAAGACATTGCAGGTATCTTATTACCTTGTTTTCTCATGATTCTGTTGCTAAGGACTATAGATCCTTTAGCTTCACAAAACCCCTTCTATTTCTAAAAAAGCTATTGAGATGAGTCCAAAAATTTTCACTGTGTTATTTGCACAGTTTCTTTCCTTGTCCTGTGATGTTGGTAGCTACAGCCCATCAGAAGGGAGAGTAGCCATTGACTGGCCATCTGTGGTCCCTTGCTCGTTCTTTGTTTTGTGTCCATTACTGAGATCTGCACCTGTCCTTTCTATGCCTAAACCGATGGAAGTGTGTCTGCTTGAGAGATTTTATTCTAATGGCCAAGTCTCTTGATGCATATGAGGGTGGGTAGGTAGAGCTGAAAGCTCACTAAATTCTGTGCTGGCAGGAGACAGCGAAGGGAACCTAACAGTCCAGTCTCCTCCAACATGCTTTCTTCACACCCAGCTCCTGAGGCCAACCTTTCTAGTTTACTTTGGCTTCCCTTCCGTACAGGTGGGGCTCACTGCCCTCCGCACGCTTACCTCACATCTGCAGCTGCTGACTGGTTACTGCTGCTCTACCCTCTCAGTCTGAGAGTCCCTTAAGTACTTTCTGCAGTGCTTCCCCAGTAATCATACTTTAGAGTTTCCTTGTCACAAAAATATTTTACTTCTTCTTCAGTTTTGAAGATAATTTTGCTAGCTAGTATAACCTGACTTTACGCCTGGTTAATTTTAGAGCATGAAAGATTTTGCACCATCCTCTCTTGGCCTTTAAGGTTTGTGCTGAGAAATCCATAATTACCCTGGTAGATTTACCACTCTAGGTTACCTGTGGTTTTTCTGGCTCAGCTTTTAGTGTTCTCTCTTAGTATTGAATTTCGGGGACTTTGATTATGACGTGACACAGTGAGGCTCTTTCCTGGTCACTGTTGTAGACTCTGTGCCTCCTCTACCTCAATATTAGTTTCTTTCTTTCATTTGAGAAATCTTCTGCCATGACTTAAGTGAATCAGTCATCTGTGTTTTCCTCTATTTTTCTTTCACTTCCATAGTTCTGAGGTTGGTTATCTTTGTGTCACCCAGCAGCTGTTCAATCTGGCTACCTTGTTGTCTTGTTGTTTTTAGGGTATCACTGAGTAAATGTTTTATTTGTCTGCCTTATCATCAAGATCCAATACTCTGTCCTTACAGTGCTTGAGCGAGCTTCTCATATTTTACTTAAAAATTTTCATATCCTGAATCTCAGCTTTTTTCATATTCTCTACTTTTGTACCAAAATGGTTCTTTATATATTGCATTTCTTTGTTTACCTCAGCTGAGTATTATTTGTCATCTGTAATCTTATTAAACTTTGTATCAATTAACACCATTACATGTTTAATACATTCATCTTTAAGCTCATTAAATATCTTAGAATTTGATTAAATATTTCTTATTTAGGCTATTTTGTTATGGAAAATCCCCAGGGAGGATGTTTCCTCTTGACTGGGCTTGAAACAGTTAACCTCCAGGCAAGGCGCTCTCCCCATTAACTGGGCCTGCAACAGTTAAACTGTGAAACTGTTGCCGAAGGGTTTGACAGGCCTGCGTACTGCTGGGTAGTGAAATCATGCCCAAGGACAAGTTTCAAAATGTCTCAGTGTGTCCTGTGAAGTTTGTAGAACTTTGCTCAAATCCAGATTGCTATCGCTGGACTGCCACATAGACACTTCTGTATTCCCCCATGCTTGCTTTCTTGCTTCCTAGGGCCCTCCCTCCCCTCTTGGTCCCCAATAATATTAAGTAAGCCTGCTCCTGAGCCTGGGGCCTGCCATTTTTGAAAGATCCTGGTGGTGGACGGCATGTGTAATAAATCTCTGTCTCTCTCTGCTGACTTCTGGTTTCACTGGGCTTAAGTACTGTTTATTTACTGTTCCTGCAACATTTTGAGGGCCCCAGTGAGATCAGACTGCCAAACCCTGACTGGGTCAGGGGAACTGCTCCCTGGCTCTGCAGCTGGTGGCTGTTCCTGGAACTGAGAAGTGCACAACCCTGATGGGTATGCTGGGGTCTCCTTCCAGATGACTGAAGAAGGCAGCAGAGCTAAGGACCAGGATCCCAGACTGGCAGAGAGACGGAGACTTGCAGTGGTCTTTTTGATCAGGTAGCCTCTGGGGTAGTCAGTAAGGAGCTGGCAAAGACTGATCCTTCACAAGAAGTGTGTTAAGTGCCCACCATGAGAATTCCAAGGATCTACTCCCTTCCTTTTTTAGGAGACTGAGGATGCCGGTCATTGGAAACCATGGTTACAGATTGTGGGTGAGACAGCGTAGAAATTTAGGGGAACTTAAAAAGACTTTTGTGATTATCTCTGTTTGGAAAGTGTATGAGGGTGCAACTGTTTTCACTTACAAATCTGCTTGATATTGTGTCCCCATGGCTGAATACCCTGAAGATCCACTAAAGGCTATGAGGTTTGAATGGGTGTGTCCTGTGGTTCTGTGAAAATTGATATAAGGTCTAGGGTGGGACTGGATTAGCGTCTCATTGTAAGTCACCCTGTTGTTCTGAACCCACAATGGCTAAGCCGCATCTGAGCTCCCTGCTGCGTTGTGGCCAGATGGGTTCCTGCATGGCCTCCTCCTGGGGGAGCACCCTCTCTTTGTCTTGCAACACTGATAGAAGTTAGGCACATATGAAATGGGTTCCTCTGGGTCCAAGAGTTTGACAGGGAGGCTAACAGTGCTACATACAATGCCGAGCCTCTTTTAAGCTGGTTACTTTGGAGACTAGGGTATTCAGATAAAGCCAGGGAGACTCCGAGTCCTTTGTGAACTGGAGTGACCTACCTTTGGTGCAGAATGGCCACCTGAAGGATCTTTGGATTTAACTGTCATTGCCTGTGTATAGGATGTCTGCAAGGGAGATCCAGGCCACCAAGATTAGTTCCCTTACATTGACTCCTGGGATGCTTTGGTCATTTTCCCTCCAACTGGTTGCCTTTCCATGAGCCCAGATAGCCCAAAGCAGTGCTGGTGTCTGCCAGAAACTCCATCAGTGATTTCCCAGCAGGGGAGCAGAGAAGGTGCGTGCACTGAGCACAGCCAGCACTCACTCTGAAGGCGCAGGCTGCAAGCAGCTTGGAGAAGGAAGTACAGACAAACAAGCAAACAACAACAACCCTACCCTAACTCCTTTGGTCTTTAAGCCTTCTGGAGAAAATGAAAGTTCAAAATGCTAAATGCTAATGCTGCCCTGCCCTCTTCTGGTCATTTTTTGCATAGCAGCAGCAACAGTGGCAGGAGCTTTTTATAAAGCTCTGAGAGACTGGAGCGAGGAAGTGGCATTTACTGAGCTATTTGTGAGAGGCTGCAACTGAAGGCCCCTGAAGAAAAATTATTGAAACCCACTGGTCAAGGATCAATGTGCATATTATAAAGAAGAGGATCACTGGAAAAATAAATGCCATTATCGACAAAACCCTGAAGAGAAAACACCAGAAAAACTGGCCATGGTGGCTGCAGCAAAGCCACAGAAGGGTCCCAGCCGGGACAACAGCTGGGACTTAGAGTCTGACTAACTGTATTGTCACTGGCCTTCAAGACCCCATGGTCAAAATTGACATAGGAGGCCACCACATGGACTTTATTCTTGACATAGGAGCAGCTGTTTCCACTGTTACCACACCCATTGAACGACTCACCAATGACTCAGTCACCGTAATTGGGGCCATGGGAAACACAAAGAAATATCGCTTCTGCAAGCCCTGCCAGTGCTTCCTGGAGGGCACTGGGTCCAAAACTGTTTTCTCTACATTCCAGAGGCACCAGGCCCACTCTTAGGGAGAGACTTGTTGTCTAAATTGGGCACCACAATGTCAGTGGACCTAGGAGCAACAGATGCCTTGCCTGTATTGACTTTGGAGGCCCATCTAGAGGACGAATGGCACATCCTTACAGCTGACACACACCCAGTGCCTCAGCCACTCCTTAAGCAATTGCTTCAGAAATTCCCCAAAGTCTGGGACCTGGATGGGGGAATAGGACTGGCAAAAGGGGACCCACCTGAGGTCACCATCAAGCCAGGAGCCCACCCAGTAAGTCAGAAACAATACACCACACTCTTAGCACCATACATTCAGCACCTGAGACAGCAAGGGATGTTAAAGGACGTGCATTCAGCCTGGAAGACACCCCTGCTCCTTTTCAAGAATCCAGGGTCGAATGACTGTCAACGGTGCCGTATCTCCACAGGGACAGTGGAAAGAGTGCATCCAGTTGTTCTAACTTGTACACTCTCTTGAGCCTTTTCCCACCTGTGGCAGCAGTGTTCACCTGTCTAGACCCGAAGGCCTTCTGCTTAAGATTGGCATCCGTATCTCCACAGGGACAGTGGAAAGAGTGCATCCAGTTGTTCTAACTTGTACACTCTCTTGAGCCTTTTCCCACCTGTGGCAGCAGTGTTCACCTGTCTAGACCCGAAGGCCTTCTGCTTAAGATTGGCAGATGCCAGCCAGCCTTTGTATGCATTTGAATGGGAAGGCCCTGAAAGGAGAACAAAGGACAATTGACATGGACTAGACTTCTTCAAGGCTTCAAAAATTGCCCCACCATATCTGGGGAGGCTCTGCACTGAGACCTGGAAAACTGCCACACACAAGACTGCATCATTCTCCAGTATGTAGATGATCTGCTCCTGGCAGCTGGATACTGGAAGCCTGTGAGGCTAGAACAGATAAACTGCTCCATTTCCTGCAGGGCTATGGATACAGTTTCACAAAGACACAACTTTGTCAGAAAAAGGTTGTCTATCTAGGATATCATTTGATCTGGAAAAAAAGAAAACTGGGGACCAGAAGAAAGCAGATAATCACCTGATACCCACACCCAAGGACATGAGAACTGTACAGGGTGTTCTTAGAGGCCATCTGTGAATCCCTAGATTCTGCCACCTCTGGATTCCCAGATTTTCAGCCATAGCAGAGCCACTCCTTGCTATTCTCTGGGGAGATTCAACAAAGCCTGTCCTCTGGGACACAGAACAAGAAAATGTGTTCAGTACACTCAAGCAAAAACTGATTGAGGCCCTGGCACTTATACTGTCTGACATGATGTGTGTTCACGCGTGCACACGTCTCTCTCTCTCTCTCTCTCTCTCTCTCTCTCTCTCTTTCTGTGTCTCTGTGTGTGTATGAATAGAATTAGGAGTCCTGACTCAACAGTTGAAACACACCAGTGGCATATTTGTCAAAAAATAATGGGCCCTGTGGCTTTGGATTTGCCCCCATGTTTGTGAGCCCCAGATAAAACAATCCTGATACAGAAGGCTAATAAATTGCTGCTGGGACAAGTCATTACAACTACAGTCTCTTACCAGGTGACTTCCCTCTTAAATTGGACAGCCAGTCACTGAATGTCTGCAGAGAGAGTGGCTCATTACCAGGCCATGTTAGGAGAAAGCCCACGGGTGCCAGTGGAGGCTGTGAGTACTTTGAACCCAGCCATGTGCTTACCAGAACAGGAGGGTGAGCCTCTTCACTCACGTGAGGAAGTGCTCAACAGGGTATTCTCCTTTTCTCTGATTAGACTCATCTCCCAAATCTGAACATGGAACTCTTCACGAATGGGAGTCGAAGCCTGAAGCAAGGAGAATATTGAATCGGGTATGTAGTGACCACTACCACCCAAGTAATGGAAGAGGATGTATTGCCAAATCACTGGTCTCCTCAATGGGCTGAGCTGCATGCCCCGCCCTGAGCCCTTTCCCTACCAGAAGGAAAAAGAACAAACATCTATACAGATTCCTGTTATGCACTTGCTTCTCTCCATATACATGGAACAATATACAAGGAAAGAGGCTTACTGATGTTTGGGGGAAAATAAATTAAGAATGGCCATAAGATACTCCAGCTTCTGGAAACAATCTGGAAGCCCCAGGCATTTGCTGATATCCATTATCCAGCACACACCAACTGAACAGACCCGGTCAGCCAAGGAAACCACCTGGCTGGTTGGCAGGGGAGCCAACCAGGCAGCCCTCTTGAAACAAATATGCCCCCAGGAAAGAGGGCCAGCCAAGTCTGTTTTAGCCTCCTGGTACTCCCAGAAAAGCCAGGATATAATCCACAAGAAAAGGCAGAAGCTCTCAAGGAAGGGGCAAAAGAAGGCCCAAAGGGTTGGCTGCCAGATGCTGAGGGAAAAATCACAATCCCAGAGTGCACAGCTCCCAGACTAGTGAGACTGGCACATGAAATAACACATTTAATCAAGATGGCTCAGCAAGGACTGTTACAAAAAAAATCTAGCCACTTTGGTTCAGCTCACGTGCGAAGCATGCCTATGCTTCACCCAACACAATCCCAAACAGGGCCCCAAGCCCCCGTTGCTGCCTCAGATAAAGCAATCTGATCCATTCCGACATTTGGAGGTCGACTTTACAGGCATCAACTCTAGCAGATGGTGCAGGTATTTACTAGTGATCATCTGCACCTTAATGGGATGGGGGAAAGCTTTCTTGACTAGTACAAAGAAGACACTAGAGGTCACCAAAACCTTAGTCTAGGAGATCATCCTACATTTCAGTTTTCTCCAAAGCATTGACTGAGACTGTAGCCCAGCCTTTGTGAGCCAGCTAGTCTGGGAAATCTTGTACACTGTGGGTTTCACCTGGGAGTTGCACACCTGATATTACCCACAATCTTCTAGACAGGTTGAACAAATGAACAGGATCATAAAGATAGCCCTGGCAAAACAATGCCAGGAGACTGGCCTATAGTGTCTGGAAATATTCCTCTTGGTCCTATTCAAAATCTGGCACACTCCTCACAAGTGTAGACTGTCCCCACATGACATTCTCCTTGGGTACCACCATCCTTGATTCCTCAACATATGGAGAGCTCTGAAACAAACAGCTCTGTATTGCTTTGCAAAGGGTTGTCATAGGCCTCCAGAGACACTGCAAGACACATGGGGCATATACTGACCACAATGCAAACCTTCCAGATTATGTCCCAGTGATCCGTTTCTTTTGAGTCAGGCCCTAATGATCTGTCCTTGTTGACTAGGCCTCACCTCTTAACAGCACAAGATTAACTCTATAGGTAAATCACCTTCTAAAAATGAGCTGTTGGGAGACATTCCAGACCCAAATCATAACAACCACCATTAAAAATAAAAGAGAAATTTGTGTTAATTACCTGGGCTAAATGAAGTGGCTAAAAATTACTAAGGAATCATCAATAGTGATAAATTAAGACAAACCAATTATTTAGGCATAATAACTAAATAATGCATCTATTTTATTATTAACATTAGAAATGTGATCTATACAATTAATAGCCATATCTATAACAATCAAATTGTAACATAGTAAAAAAATCTATTGTAGGTAACACTACATCATTGTTAATAATAGAAAAGAAATCTGTAGTAATGTCTTATATATCACTAAATAACAAAATATTATTAACTCTTTCTTGGCTACACTAAATAGCTATACATTAGTATACTTATTAGTAATATTAATGAGAACGGTGGGAGTCAGGAGGGAGACTGAGGCAAGGACTAAGTTAGAGAAGAAAGAAAACAGAAGAGTGGATAGAATTGAGAAAAGTGAGATGAAACTCCAAGTGAAGACTAGAAGAAAGTAAATGTTATTAGGTAGAAGTAACAATGAAGGAAGAACCAGAGAGAGAAGTAAGGAAAAAATAGGGAGTGAATAGCACCAGAGTCTATAAAAAGGGGTGGCTATACTGTTCTCAGACCCAGCAGATCTCAAACCAGTACAAATTAGAAGAGACAAAGATGGACACAATAAACTGTTCAAGGGAATAATTCAACAGGAAGAAATCACAATATCAGTGTATATGCTCCCAACATGGGCACCCAATTCTGTAAAACAAAAATTAGAACTAAAAAGACCATGTAGGCCTCAGCGCAATTATAGTAGAGGACTTCCATACCCCACTATCAGAGATAGATAAGTGAAATAGACAGAAGATCAACAAAGAACTATTCAGTTGAACTATGCTATGGAAACATTAAACAACAAATATCTAGAGTATTCCACCCAACCTTAAGTAAATACTTTTTTTTCCCCTCAACCACACATGGGACATTATCCAAAACAGACCATACTATAGGCCATAAGGCACCTTTAAATGAGTACAAAGGGTTTAAAAGAATTCCTTGCTTGCTTTCAGATTATAACAGAATAAAACTGGAAATCAACAAGAAAAAAATTACGAACTATACAAATACATGGAGATGAAATAACAATACTGAAAAAATAATGGTAACAGAAGAAATCAGGGAAAAAATAAAAAATTTCCTAGAGTCAAATGATGATGGAAGGACATCATACCAGAACCTGTGAGACACAGTGAAAGTAGTGGTAAGAGGGAAATTAAAACAAACAAACAAAAAAACCACAGAGCAATCACAACTAACTTAATGGTGCCCTTCAAGGTCTTAGAGAATCAAGAACAATCTAAATTAATAAGTAGTACAATAAAAGAAATAAAGATCAGAGTAGAAATTAATGAAATTAAAACTAAAATTTAAAAAATCAATGAATTGAAGAGTTGGTTCTTTGAAAGAATAAATACGATTGATTGGCCTTTAGCTAAACTAAGCAAAAGAAGGAAAGAAAATAACCAAATTGATGCAATTAGAGATGAAAAGGGTGAAATCACAACAGATGCTACAGAAATTCGGAGAATTATAAGGAAATATTTTTGAAAACTTATACTCCAACAAATTGGAGATCTTGGAAGAAATGGATAAATCTCTAGACCCATATTAAAAAGAAAAACTGAACCAAAAAGACAAAAACTCTGAATGTAACTCTAAAAAACATGGAAATTAAGATAGTAATAAAGACTCTCCCCAAAAGAAAAGTCCAAGATGAGTAGATTCACAGCAGAAATCTACCAGTACTTCAGAGAAGAGCTAGCATCAATGCTTCTCAAACTGTTATGTGAAATTGAGAGAGAAGAAACATTGCCAAACTCATATTTGGAAGCTAGCATTACCCTGATACCAAAACAACCCAAGATTTAATCAGGAAAGAATACTATGGAACAATCTCCTTAATGAACATAAATGTAAAAATCCTAAACAAAATACTAGCGAATAAAATTTAACAAGTTATTAGAAAGATAATACACTATGATCAAGTTGGCTTTATTCCTGGGGTGCAAGAATGGTTCAACACACATAACAGGGGGCTAATAACTACAACATACAGGGAACTGAAGAAAAAATTTCCCTCAAAATCAAAGACCCAGTTAAAAATGGGCAACTGAAATGAATAGAGAGTTCTCAGATGAAGTACAAATGGCTAGCAAATACACACAAAAATTTTCAACATCCTTAGTCACGAGAGAAAAGCAAATCAGAATATCAGTAAAATCATCATCATCTTACTCCAGTGAGAATGGTGTTTACCAAGTATTCAAACAGCAATATATGTTGGCCAGGTTGTGGGAAAAAAGAAATCCTGTGCCACTGCTGATGAGACTGGAAACTGGCATAACCTCTATGGAAAGTAGTATGAAGAGTCCTCACAAATCTGAAAATAAATACTCAATTTGACCCAGTGATACATTTCTGGATAGCTTTCCAAAAGAGTTAAAAGCAACATGTAACAGATGCATGTACACCCATATCTATAGCAGTACAAGTTAACAATAGCTAAATTGTGGGAGGTGCCAAAATAACCACCTACAGACAAATGGGTACAAAAAACGTGGTATATGTACCCAATGGAGCAAAGTTTAAACTCTTTGGGGACATTGAGTATCTCTTCTCTCTTCTGTGTTAGGTCCTCTTGCTGCTTAGTTTCGTAAATTCCTTACAGGGTCAGACCTCCAGATGCCCATCTCACCAGATCTCTGGGAGATTTTGCCTGTGGGACAGTGCTTGCTCTGTAGGACTGAGTTGCTTCTGAGTGTTTTCCATGACTTCCCTTAGGGGCTTCCCAGGCCGTGGCCAGCACTCCTCAGGGATCTCCAGTGCTTGCCTCAGCTCTGCCTCTTTTCTCCTCACTGTGTCTTCCTTCCTCTGCCTCCCTCTGGTATCAAGTCCCTAGCTCCTGCAGTGCTCGTTCTGCCTGTTTCTGCCTTTGCTTTATCATCTCCATTGGTGCCTTCTGTAACTCTGGAAGACCACTTAAATGTGACAGTTCAAGTAACTTCTCCAGGGCTCTTCCCTCCCATAGGTGTGGTGCCTGGGATTGCAGCCTCTGGAGGTCGTCTTCACTTAGGTATTTTAAGGCCTGGGCTGTGGTCACACCCAGGTGTTGCTGTAGCTTGGGCAACCAGAAGTCATTCAGTCCCACTCATGTCAGCATCTCTTGCAGTTCTTGCTTCTTTTTTGCCTCTGAGCAGAGACTTGTCAGGGGTGCACTGTGCTTTAGTCATGGCTGTATGAAAACAGACATTCAGTTAGTTTGATTGTTTCCTAGCCTTACAAAGACTCAGTTGATGGTGAAATGGACAAAGTATTGATGATATAAATCTCCAAAAGAAGAAAGAATCCATGCTGCAGCAGCTCATGCATTTTGAATGGTTGTAGAAATAGCCCTTGTGGATGGACCAAAGTTTGTGTCTCGTACCTTCTAAAATACTGATCAGCACCAAGCCTGTACCCATCTGAGCAATCAGCAAGTGTTGCATTAGAATGAGCATCTGAGGCATTAGAGGCATTGAATCCCTAGAACCTGTAGGAGGCCTGAATCCCGCTTGGGAAACTGCTGTCTCCACAAGTTCCCAGCATTTGCAGCTTGGGATGGTAGAGGTGGCCTAAACTATCTCTGAAATGCCTGTGAATCATTCTTCACTGTCTTCATAAATAGAATGAAGCTTCCTTCCAGCCATACTCATCTATTTAATTGGCCGCATGTTTGTTTTTCTTTCCTACCCTAACTTCTTTATTCTTACAAAACCAGGGTGTTGTCTTTCCAAACCATTACATTCTGGTTTCCTTTAAATTTTAAGCTCTGTGTTTGAGTTGCTTCTCTGTTCTCCCATTTTCCTATTTGCAGTTAGTAGAAATCATGCAGATCCCTGAGTGTTTTGCTACATACACATTCCTTCTTTCAAATAATTGTTTTCATCACTCTTGACTTCTGCCTTCCATCAAAGCCTCAGGCTTTCACCTCAGTTCTTTGTCTGTTTATAAGAAGGATGGCCCTTCTTCTGCTTTTTGATAGTTTCTGTATTTCTAAGGATGATACAGAAAACTCCCACAGAAGTAGAGCTGTCACAGAGAATCTGCACTAGTTCTTGTAGATTATCTGGGCAGGAAAACTTCAGGGTCCCAACACTGAAGAGAAAACACTGTAATACAAGCAACAGTACTTCACACAGTAGCCCATGGAAGCTGCTTTGTGTCTGATCCCAGGAAAATTATAGGAGCAGGGCTGCTTGAGGATTAGGGTCCTAACTTGATTTCAGTAGGCCTAAAATTTAGGACATGACTTTAAAAG
The DNA here is from genome assembly GCA_004027205.1 of Ctenodactylus gundi. Lineage (NCBI taxonomy): Eukaryota > Metazoa > Chordata > Mammalia > Rodentia > Ctenodactylidae > Ctenodactylus > Ctenodactylus gundi. The sequence goes on along the minus strand of PVKB01003956.1, from coordinate 15,753 downwards.
AGATCATGATTAGGACAGTATTTAGTGTTAATTATTTGATTGAATAATACTGTCTAGTAGGACTTACTTTGGGACTTGTTCCTCTTTCTTTTTTCCTTTTGCTCCCTGAAATAGTCGTAAGTTAGTGAGATCATGTTTCAAAAAAAATTAATGGTCAGAGGTATAGCTTCGTGCAGGGGCCCTGAGTTTAACCTCTAGTACAAACCAAACAAGCAAACAACCAACCTTCCCAAAACTGGAAAATGTAGGGCTTAGTAGAACATACTTGTAGCCCAAGGTCCTCAAAAGGTTGGAGCAGAGAGACCTCCAATTCAAGGCCAGCCAGTGAAACTTAGCAGGATTCTGTCTGAAAATAAATAAATACATAAATAAATACATGAATAAATAAATAAAATTACAAAGGACAGAGGCTATAACTCAGTGACAGATGTGTAGATACAAGTAAGCATGTGAGTAGATGTTTTACAACATGTGTCTTTGGGGAAAATCAAAATAGGGATGAAACCGTCCAATATTCCTATTCCTAACAACACAGAGTGCTTGAGGAAGTGGAGCAGCAGGAGCCCTGGGAGCATTCCTTTCTGATCTGAACATAAAAATGATGTCCTTTACGAGGGCAATTTGGTATCTTGGAGAGCCCAACATGTCACCAGTGAATCTAGCAGTAGTGTAACTACATGGTATTTAACCAAAGGAGCTGAGCACTTATATATACAGAGAACCTGCACACAGATGTCTGTGGAAATATTGTCCATAATTCCCAAAAATTGGGACCAATCATCCACGTGTCCTTCAGTAGATGAGTGAATAAGTAAATAGTGCTATGTTGTGATAACATTTAGCACTAAAAGGAAACTAAAAATAAGTTGATAATGAGGTTGTGACACTAAATGTATATTTTTCTATAAAAAAAAGCCGATTTAAGAAAGACACATGCCTTAATTTCTTTTTTGTTGTTGGGACACAATATCCAATGTCCACAACTTATGGAAGATGAGATTTATTTTAGCTCACAGTTTCAAAAGGTCTCAGTTCATTCAGGGTCAGCTGGGAATGGTAGAAGCACATGGCACAGGTGTGGCCGGAAAAATAGCTGTTGCAGCATAGCAGACAGGAAGCCAGGAGCACAAGGACGTGTGGAGCTAGCAAATACCCTTCCAGGTCATATCCCAGTGATCTTCCCCTTCTGGGTCAAACCTCAGTGTCTCCCACCTTCTAGATAAAGCTCCAGTGACCCACCCCTTCTGAGTCAAGCCCCAGTGTTCCTCCCCTTCTGACCAGGCCACACCTCTTAATAGCACCTGATTCTATAGGTTTCCTATTATTCCAAATACATGAGACTTTGGGGGACATTTTAGATCCAAACTGTAGCAATATATGCTCTATTGTTTTAGTTACTTTCTCATTGCTGTGACAAAACACCCAACATCCATATTTAATGGAGGAAAGATTTATTTAGCTCATAGTTTTAGAAGATGTTTCACACAAAGCCTTCCCCTCCTCTCCTGATTACTGTGTATTTGTTTGCAAACATCTCTCTCTCTCTCTCTCTCTCTCTCTCTCTCTCTCTCTCTCTCTGTGTGTGTGTGTGTGTGTGTGTGTGTGTGCATGTGCATGCACATGTACATATTTTTCACTTGTCTTGCTGTTTGGTGCCAGGGTGTGTAGCAATGTAATACCAGATTAAAAAAAAATCTTCTTAACTGGAATTAGCTGTGTGAAAAGCATTAAGTTATGGGATGGAGTTTGAAAGTAAGCATGAGTTTGAAAGTAAGCATGACAGCTGGATTTTTGTTTTTATAAATAAGAGTGATGCCACTATTCAGTATGTTTCTTTGAAACCTATAATCCCTGGTTCCATTTACTTTTCATAGATAATTTAATATTTTTCTTTCATTACCAGACTTTTATGAGTTTTTCTGTCATGTACCCTTGTTACACTGGTAGAATTATGGTTCTATATGGTACTGTTTGAATATTTGTACCTTCTAAAGTCTTGTTGCAATGTTGCAATTTAATTGCTGTATGACAGTACTGAGGGTGGAACTATAACAGAAGTGAGTCGGCTGTGCAGACCGTCCTTTTACTAGGAATTAATGCGAGCATAAAAGTGTGGGTTCAGATCCCCTTTCTCTGTTTATCTGTATTATGCCATATATCTATATAAATAATTTTACCAATAAGTATCATACAACTCATGGGCCTTCATCTTGGATTCCTAGCTTCCCAAACTAAAAGCCAATGAGTTTCTATTTATTATAAATTTCTCGTTATTAGGAATTCTGTTACAGCAATGCAAGTTGGACTTAGAGAGGTGTGATGTTGCTACAGCGGAAAGCCAAAGGTATAGAAGCAGACTTGTTACTAGGTAACCATGCTGGAGGAATTCGGAGAAAAACACTCGAGAGAGCCTAAAGCATCATGATGGAATAGTGCAGAGAATTCTCATGAGGCTAAGAGAACTATTGGGAAGTCTGAAACTAGTTAGAGATTACTTCAGTTGCTATAATCATAATTTTGGTAAAAGTAAAAATGACAAAGGAAATCTACAGTGTCCAATATAGAAATGAAGTTTGTCCCAACACAAACTATGAATTGTGTGTTTAATCAGGCTCTTCTCTTTACCTGGTCCTGCCCTAACCTCTAGACCCACAACTTTCACTGTGTATCAAAACCAGATTCAAAACAGATCAAAGAGTTAGCTATTAAAACAGAAACACAGAACTAATTGGAAGAAAAAGTAGGCCAACCCCTGGAACACATGGGAGTAGGCAAAGACTTTCTCAATAAAACACCCAGTGCACACGAGATAACACCAAGAATTAACAAATGGGAGTGTATGAAATTTAAAAAGCTTCTGCACAGCAAAAAAACAAACAAACAAACAAACAAAAACAAAAACCAAAAAACAAAACAAAACAAAACCAAAAAAACCAAAAAACCAAAACCAACCAACCAAACAAACAAAAAACAACCAGCAGATTAAAGAGAGCACCCATAGAATGGGAAAAAATATTTGTCAGCTACTTCTCAGAGCACTATTATCAAGAATATACAAAGAAGTGAAAAAAGTAGAGCCTCTAATATAAAGGACCCATCAAATATCTATGGAGAAGATCATACAAATTCTTTCTTGACTTTGTTTCTGTTGTATATTACATTAATTGGTTTCTATATGTTGAATCATAATTGCATCACTGGGATGAAGCAAACTTCTTCCTGGTATGTGATCCTTTCTATAATTTGTTGCATTTTATTTGCAGATATCTTGTTAAGATTTTCTTTTTCGAGACATAGTCTTACATTGTAGTCTAGATTGTTCCAGAACTCACTATGTAGCCTAGGCTGGCCTTGAATTAACAGTAAACTCCTACCTCGGCCTTCTAAGTGCTTTAATTATAGGCTTGTATCACTACGCCTGAATTCTGTGATGCTGGAGAATTCAGCTCAGGCCTTTGCTCTTTTTTGGTAAGAATTGATGAAATTCCTTTATCTCCTGATTAAGAATTTTTGTATTTATCATTATTATAGAAATTGATCTGCCAGTTTCTTTCTTTGTTAGGTCTTAATTTCCACTCACCTGTTCTCAGGCGTTTAGTCTGATTTGCTACCTTGGCAAGTGTGAATAGTGGTATGAGAAGCATGGGTGTCATGCAGGTGTTTCTGTTGTTTGGTGACTTGGATTCTTTTGCATATGTGCAAGGGAGTAATATAGCTATAATAAACTTAGCTCTATATTCAGTATTTTTGAGAATATTCTACACTGATTCCTACATTGGCTAACTTGCATTTTCATTGAGTATATCAGAAGATTCTCCTGATGATACAAAAACTCAGCAAAGCAGTAGGTTGCAAAATCAACACACACAAATCAGTGTGCACACAATTGTGTACTGCTTGTCTTAAAACAGAGATAGATTTGAGGCTTTTGTAGGTCAATGGATGCAACTTGAGACCATCATGCTCAATGAAGTGAGCCAAATGCAGAAGGTTAAATATAGAAGTGTTTCTCTAATATAACAACCCCAGAGTACAGTCATTTCAAAGAACTACATTGGTGGGGGGAGGTAGAGGGAGCTAGTAGGAAAGATGTGGGAGGGTCAAAGGCTTTTTTTGTAATTTTGAGGTGATATATATGTGCATAAATCACTCACATTCACTGTAGACAATATGTATTACATATGTATTGTCTATAAAATGGGGAAAAAGTGAGTATGCAACAATGGCCCAGGGAGAAAGAAAAATCAGGAAAACAATGTTATTCATGGTAGTCTAAGTCAATCAAATAATAAAAAAGGAACTCAGCCCATCAAATAGGCGTAAACCTTTACAATGAAAAGAGTAGAATTCTGTGAAAAGAAAGTCCAGATTCTTCCCACCTTCATGGATCTGCAATATTAGTATTGTTACAGTGGCATCAGGGTTTGTATCCAAAAGGTTCATTGGAGCCTAATGTAAATAGGTCATGTAAATAGGAACTGTTCAGTGGTGAAGTCAGGTCAGAAGAGGGGATCACAGGGGGTTGGCCTGTAAGTGGCACGTCACTGGGACATGACCTGGATATATGCTAGCTCAGCCGTTTCTGGCTCACTTGGCTTAATGTCTGCCTTGCCAGGAACAGCTTCTCTTCAGATAGGCCACTGCTGTGTGCTTCCACCATGGCAAGCTGCCTACGAATAGATGGAGAGCTTCAGAAATGGTGAGCTAAAATGAATCTTCCCTCCCTTTAGCTGTGGAGGTCAGGCTGTGTCCCAGCAACAAAAGAGCAACTGTGAACCCTACCTTTCTTCCTTTCATTCCTTGCCGTAAACGAGGTTTTCACATTTATTTTTGTTTTCTTTCTAAACTCCTATTTATAAAAATAGGAAAATAAAACTCAAAACAATGAAGCAAATGCATTTGTAGTATCTGCTTGGAGCATAATGTGTACCTTGGACCCACTCCTCCATGAGCTTACGGTGGAGCATGGAATGTAGTCACAACCATGTTAGTATCACAGCAATAATAATGATGTCAATAACTAGCTTCATGTGTTAACATGACCTTGTTACCTGCTACTACTACTATTACTGCTACCATGACCAACTGGATGCTCCAGGCATGTATATTACTTGGTGTCATTCTCACTTTTTTGTGAAGTGGCAGCACATATACTAATAGAACAATGCACAGATAAGTAGTTTGAGTGAGTGCTTTTACTTGTAACTTCACGTAATTCTCACAATTGACTTTGACGCCCTAATTAATTCTCTATCTGGATTTCCTTTCTCTTCTTGTTTTCTCAGTCTTCCTTTCATTGTTCTTGAATGTGCTTCTTCCATAAGTTACCTATGTGAAAATATATGTTTCAGGCCTCTTTCTGAGGAAACTAAAAATTATTTTCTACACTGATAAAAAATCGTGACAGTCACTTCCCAAAGTCTTTATCACTATTTGAAATAGCTACAGCTTCTAAGAAAATGACAAATCGCTAAATTGCATTATGACTATTTTTTATTGTCTACATTATTTTAGTTGCATTATGAGTTATTTTTATCATCACATCTACGAGAACTATTTTCTGAAAGGAAATTCACCAGGAGCCCAGGAAGGACACCATGAATGAAGAGTTTCAATTTATCAGTATATTCTAATAAGATTTTCAAAGGGAAAGTAATAAAGAACTTTGTGGAGGGAGTTGAATGTAGTAACTTATACTTGCAAAGAACTTAGAGTGTGGCAGTGTCATAAACACAGATGACATACTTCTTAGTGGAAAGCTTTATTGATATTTTAAAACAAATATGTAAAGATTCAGCAAATAGTAATTGAACACTTTGTCCTTGTTGTGTGCACAGTGATGTGGGAGAAAGGAACATGCTGGAAATGGATTCTATTTCCATGATCATTTTATTGCATTATATTAGGAGATAACTCCTAAACTCTCACCAAGGCTTATTTTCAGAGAAAAAAGGAAAAACCATACTATGCAAGAAAATGATATTCTTTAAAATTTTTCTCTTCTAAGCTTCTGGATGTGGAAATAACTTGACATCAAACAGAATATGTTTGAAACCTCTGAGGGGATGAAAGGGATGAAGGGGATGAAGGGGATGAAGTATTTCCATCTCCTGTCTCTAGATCCAAGTGCTGAGCTGATGTTTCCTGGACCATGTGTTTTCAGTGTGTTTGGAGGACTATAGATTGTAAATGAGAAGCAGTGGATTACTTGATGTCACCAGAAGGACATTTTCTTCTTTGCTGTTGGGTTCTTTTATATCAGTAGTTTTGGAAAGTGAATATAAGTGAGCATAGTGATGTGCTTCCCTTCTCAAATCCTTGGCTTCAGAGTTTTTCTTTTTAATTTTCTTTTGATCTTGACATTACAAGTCAGATAGGGTCAAAAGCCACAAATGTGTCTTACCTGGAGATCAGTATTTCAATAATTTTTATATGTCAAACAAAACTTGTTGAAATAGGAGAGCACAGTTATGTTTTAGTATTACAAGATTGGATGTGATTATATAATTTCTCATATTTTATTTTGAAGGAAAAGTTTTTCAGTCATAGTTATGTAAAGTTGACTTTGCACTGATTTGATTATAATGTCTACTTTACTTGGTGATCATAAATTTTGTTCTGAGTTTTAATTTTTCTCTAATATATACATACTGAAAAAAATCCAAAGCATATATGATGCCAAGCTTTGGAGTGCCGAAGTTTTCTAACATTAAAATGCAATTACAAACACCTTGTGCAAGAAGGAAGTGAGAATTAAATAATAAAAATAGTTACTTAATTCTCTTTCTCATATTTGCTCAATGTTTCCTGAATAGATAATGTGTAGTATCTCTATCTCGATGACGCTGCTGATGTATTCTTTTGTAGATGAGAACATGTCTGAATATTTCTATGTTTGGTAACCATAACATCTTATTCTTTAGCACTGGGAAGTAAAAACAGGACCTTTGTACTGAACTATACATTTGCCCATTTTTTTGTGTGTTTATTTTCAGATAGTTTTCTTTAAGAAACTAAGGGTCCCAGGCTGCGCCCAACTTTTCATTCTTTCTGCCTCAGCTTGCCAGAGCGATAGGATTAGAGGTGGGTGCCAACATAGCCAGGTTCCATGAGCTTTATTATGTTTAAGGGTTGATAAGTTTTTCACCATGAAATAGTGAAAAATATATACTTAAGAAATCAATGTATACACCTATGTCTTTTAGATATTTGCCTAATTTTTCTTGTATAAGGTTCAGTGGTTCAGTTTTAATATCTAGGTCTTTGATCCACTTTGATTTGATTTTGGTGCATGGTGATAGGTGTGCATCTAGATTCATTCTTCTGCATGTGGATGTCCAGTTTTTTTCAGCATCACTTGTTGAACAGGCTGTCCTTTTTCCAGTGTATGCTTTTGGATCTTTTATTGAAGATTAGGTAGCTGAGGGTATTTGACTTTGTCTCTGAATCCTCAACTCTGTTACACTGATCTCTCTGTATTTGTTCCAGTGCCAAATTGTTTTTACTACTATTGCTTTATAGTATAGCCTCCTGTCTGGTATTGTAATGCCTCCTGCCTTGGTCTTGTTACTCAAGATTGCTTTGTCTATTCTAGGTCTCTTTTGGTTCTATATGAATTTAAGGATCATTGTTTCAAGTTCTTTGAAAAAATTTGTTGGTATTTTGATAAGAATTGAATTGAATCTATATATAAGTTTTGGTAGTACAGTCATTTTGACTATATTTATTCTGCCTATCCAAGAACAGGGGATGTCTTTCTATTTTCTGAATAAGACACCAAAAGCAAAAGAAATTGTCCCCATTATTGATGAATGGGATCATGTCAAATTGAAAAGATTCTGCACAGCAAAGGAAATTATCAACACTATAAAAAGAGAACTGAGAGAATGGGAAGAAATATTCACCACTAACACTTCAGATAATAGGCTGATAATCATAATATATAGGGAATTGAAGAAATGTTAAGTTCTCCAAAATCAATGACCCTATTGAACATGGCCAAGAGAAATGAAGAGGCAATTCACTGATGAAGAAGTTCAAATGGCCAATAAATACATGAAAAGATGTTCAACATCCTTAGCCATAAGACAAAATGCAAATCAAAACATTGCTAAGATACCATCTAACTCCAGAGAGCTATATACATCAAGAACTCAAGCAGCAATCAGTGCTGGCGAGGCTGTGGGGAAAAAGGAACCCTCCTACACTTCTGGTTAGAATTTAAATTGGTACAACCACTATGGAAAGGAGACTGAATGTCTCTCAAAAGATTGGAAATAAATATCCCATTTGATCTAGCAATATCTCTCCTGGGAATATTCCCAAAAGAGTTAAAAACAACACATAACATAGATACATGTACAGACATGTTCATAGCAGCACAACTAGCGATAGCTAAAATATGGAAGACACCAGAATACCCAGCAACAGACCAATGGATACACAAATTGTGATATTTATACACAATGGCTTACTATGCATCTATAAAGTCAGATAGATTGGAGGCTTTTGTAGGCAAATGGAGGCAACTTGAGACCATCATGCTAAGTGAGGTGAGTCAGAAGCAGAAAGAGAAATATTGAATGGTTTCTCTGATATGAGAAATCCAGAACACAATTATCTCATGGAACTTAATGTGGAAAATAATGGGAACTGGGGGTGGGGTGAGGTGGGTAGGGGGAGGGCCAAAAGGAGAGAGGGGAAGGTCTTATAACTCAGCCAAGATATGTAAGAGCACAAAATGCTTAAGATCAATGTAAACTTAAATTTTGCACTTATATATATCAATAATAAGGGGGAAAAAAGAAGTCAATGTCGAATTTCTCTTGTATTTTGGCCCACATTCCATGCTGCTGTTCTATAGAAACTCATGGCAGCTGACAGGAAGCTTCAGTTTCCCCTGTGAAAGTGACTTTCTCTGAGCCATCCTATTTTTTATAAAATACTTATGGCAGTAGTTTCAATTATAAATTCAGTGATTTAACAAAATTTTAATGGGTGTGACATATGTTCATATATCTTAATATTTTTAAAGTAGAGGCAAAACAGGTAAAGAAAAATTCTTTCTAGAGAACATCATCAGCTCTTAAAAGATTGATTAATTTTCATATATTTCATTTAAAAATGGCCATATTTAAGGTTCTAGTGGTAAGAAGGTGTGTTTTAGAATTGTTTGGGTACTGTGGCATCGTATTAAAGTGTTTGCGCTCTCCTGTGTATTTGAGTTCTATTTTCTCAAGTGCTCGAGTACGTCCTGTTTTGTGATTTGGGTCCAGTCATCAGGGATCTTACCTTTATTTGTAAATGTCTTGTTATAGTGTTTTTCTAGATTTGATCTGAAGTGACACACAAACCATTTCCAGTAAGGCTGGGAGGATAAATCTGGGGTGATGCTCCATGTAGCGTAAGCCCCTCCTGCCTCCCGATAGTTCTTATATGGAAAATTTTGTCCATCACTCAAAATAAAATTTATATCACTTGCTACTGAAGAGGTACAGAAATCAATGTCAAAGTCATTAGTGTTATGCCAAGTCCATCCATTGACAGCCTCAGATTGGTGGAATGGAACACTGTGTTCTCCATCATGTCTGAAAATGGTGTTGGCGCAAATAGCTTTGCAGAAGGGACATTAATGCCAGCAGCCACAAAGACGTTCAGAGAGAATCTTCTCAATTTCAGCAAACATTTCATCTATGGGCATGCTTAAATAATTTTCTTCCACTTTCCCCATTGAAGAATCCAAAGCTGCACTCATGGCCTCTTTAAGAAACTCAAGATCTTTGATTTCCTGATGTTCAATGCTTATCAGATCTTTCTGTGGAAAGATCAGCTTGTTCCCCAGGTGCTCACAGAACAAATCCAACCAATCAGAGGCGGTGCTGCTTTTATCTTTAGCTACTGCTGTGGATTCACTAATGGCAAAGAGGATGGCATTCTTGATAATGTCTAAATTTATTTTTTTAAAAGTCTTTATTTTTTATCTCCTTTTTCTGAACAATATATTTGAAGATGCTTTTTAATGTAACTCACAAAAAATACTTCTGGGCAGTGGGTATTTTGCAAATAATTATCAAAGTTTTCTTCTTCTGCCAGAGACATGAGAATGTGTGTTTCTAGTTTAGCTTTGTTCCCGCTGAATGCTGGGATAGTAGGTTTCATGTCTTCAGAAATTCTCAGGGCCATCTTTGTCTGAATGATCATGGTAGCAGCCAGTATCAGTTTGTGCCACAGAAAATCAACAAACAATTTGATGGAGGTTGCTCCTTGGCAGGAGATTTTGAATCTCATGAAGAAATCATCTTTCTTGTTTTCCAGATAATTAACAAGATCATTTGCTCTCTTGACCATTCTGTGCATTGCCTCAAAGTGCTTTGATGCTCTATAGAATAAATCCAGAGACAATTCAAGTTTGTATTTGCTTGTGAATGTGTATCTTTCTCTTGTGGGTGCAGATTTCACTTCCTCTTCTATTATCTGAAGGATGTTATGGAAATCATTTATATTGTAGTCACGCTGTTGCTTCTCAATGCTGTTAATAGTTTCATCAAATCTTGAAAAAATGCGGCTTGTAGTCATATCAATGGATTCCTTATCAGAGACCTCTAAAGTGTTTCTGAAAATAAATCCCTGATTCATTTGCACATGTTTATCATAATTGATTTTAAATGTCTCTTCATATTTTCTCCTAACCTTTCCCCCATGTCTTTCTCTTTTTTAAAATGCTCCAAAAGAATGTCTTCTGACTCTACTCTTACGTTAGGATCGGTTGCTCGAGGGATACCTGAAGACACGTCATAGACCCATATTGTCCACAGTTGATTGAATTTCTCCTCTAACTCTTCCTCACTCAGTTCTATTCCCTTTACACTTAGCGCCAACTTTCGGCTTTTCTCTAGTAATTCATATTCATACACTTTCTTTTTCATTTCCAGCCTTTTCTGACCTTTTTTAAGATTAATAAGTTCATTGGCTTTTTGAACGGTGTCAGAAATAAGTGCCTCCTTAAGGTTTAGTAGCTTGTTTTCAAAATTTGCCTTCCATTGAATCAATATTTCACTATCTGAGTCTTCATCAAAGTATTTCTCAAATTCTAGCTTGATTTCATCATATTTTTCCCTGACTGATGACTCCAGAATGCTTCTTTGGACGGTGAGGATTTTTCCATTCTGAATTTGATTGTTCAGCTGATTTTGCTTTTCCAGCATGTGACTCCTCAGCTTCCAGGACCAGCGGTTATACATGGCTTCCAGTTTGCTCATGGCCATGACTTCTCGGGTATTTCTGAAACTAAAAATAAAAGTTGTCACTCAGTAAGGCCTTCCACAAATCTTTAACACGGGTTTTTATATCTGTTATTTCATAATACATTCCTGGGCCTCCTGTTTCGCAGTCAAGAGAATTGAATTTTTTAGTTCCTGTACATTGTAGCTGTAGCGAGGGTTTGGTGCGGCCATTGGAGGGTTACCATCCCAGAGGTGAACAAAGTAGTGGATGTGAGCATTGATATCAAACTTAATGACATCACTAAAATGGGTTACATGTGAGCACTGTTCTTGTTTAGCTGCCATGGCTACCATTTCATCCAGTCTCTGCTCTAGCCGCCTTCTACCTTCCATAGTTTGGTCTTTAGCTGTAACTTCCCCCATGTTCTGATGGACAAAGAGGCAACTTGGGGAGATTCTCACTTGTTTCAACCTCATAAAAACTTGGACAGATATTTGCAGAATATCCTGCATCTCGGATGGATTCTCTCCAAAAATATTGATCAGTGTCATATTTCCAATTCCAATGACAACTGTCATGAGCTCATTGTCCCAGTTTAGTTCTGGGGCCTGAAGTCTTTCTGTGTCAACAACTAGCAAAAAGTCAAAGCCAAGCTCCTTCTAGAGAGTCTCCTCCACTTTCAGGAGCTGCATGGAAGCCCCCTTGGTACACCTGCCTGCACTGACTGTGAACTGCAGCCCAAAAAGAGCATTCAGCAGGGTGGACTTCCCTGAGCTCTGCAGGCCAAGGATGGACAGAACAAATAGCCGCTTGTCTCCAGGTCTCTCAGACAGCTTGCCAGAAACAGCCCCCACCCACTTTAGAGGCACATATGAAGCATCACCATCCATCAGCTCTATGGGAACGCCAGATATCATCAGGTCTGCAGCAATCTGGGGAAGGGAGATAGAAAGAATGTCACCTTGGGAAGCAGTTTCTTCCAGTGCTTCATACATCTGTGCAACTTCTCTGAGAATTTGCTCAATTCCCAAGGTACAATCACTGATCTCCATGGAGATGGCTTCAATGACATCGTGCCAAGTATTCAGCAGTGTGCTTTTTTGCATCTTCTGCTTCTCTGTTTGTACCAATGACCACAAAGATTTTTGCTTTTCACGCAAATTTTCCAAGTGTCCCGAAGTGAGGTTGTCCAAGAATATACTCAGCCACTGCAAGAAGTAGAGTGTAGTGTGAGTTCCTGAGTATTCTTGGAGAATTTGAAGGACGGATAGTATTAAGTCTTTTGGACGAAAAGCTTTTTCCAACTGCTGGTGTCCAGTTATTCTTTTCTCTGTTTCAGTCTCACTCTTGTGTTGCTCAATGCTCTGATTTCCTTTTTCTCTCAGATGATACTGTTCTTTTTCCTCCTTACAACAATGATGCCGTAGTTGTCCCTGTAGCGGGAGAAAGACTTTCTTCAAGTGGGTTACGTTTTCTTCCTTCAGGAGTGACACAATGGTCTGGGCCTTTTCTTTAGCATACTTGCAATCTCCCTGGTCTTCATCCACAAGGAACCCATGCTTGCGAGCAATCTGAGAACAGTCCTCCAGGCAGAGAGCAGTGTCAGAGAGCTCTAGCAAACATCTGATGGTAATAACAAGATTGTCTTTTAATTCTGCCTCAGTTTTGTTTCTCATGCCGTTTCTTACTCTTCTGCCATAATTATTTGTCCTGACTTCTTTGTCATCAAGCAAGCAGATGACACATTTTGCTGACTGCCACACGTCACGGACGATTTTGCGGTTTTCGTCATTGCCATCCGAGTCCAATGTGAGGATCACAATGACAGAAGAGACCTCCTGCAGGAAGTGCAGCTGCTGCTTGTGCTCCTTTGCATCCCCGTGGAGATTGGTGAAGGTCACACAGGTGTCAAATGTGTCATCATCTTGCCCCCCAGGGCAGAACCAGCAGACTTCAACGACACCTGCCATCAACATACAGTGTTTGGTGCTTCCTGCGCAATGTCAGTGAAAAAACACATCATGTTTTCATTTACTGAGCAGGCAGTTCATGACCTGAGATTTGGAAGTAGACAGGCCATTCCCAACCCTAATGAAGGAGACGATGGGGGTGGAAACCTGGCACATCCGCTGATTACTGTAGCTGTGCTTCATTCCTGCTTGTGATTTACTTGTATGTTGCCAACTTCTCCTGATTTTTCTGAGACACCAGAGAGGAAATTCTATTTGAGAATTTCAGGGATTAGGCACCAAAAGAGGTAGGGCAAATTGACAAGTGGAAAGTTTGTTCAAAATATATTGTCTAGCAACATCATCAGCACAGTGAAATATTGCCATCTGAGTATCCATGGGGTGAATATGGGGCTTAGGTTCAGTAACTGAGGCATTTGTGCAGTGATCACCATCATCACAAATGTCTTCAAAAGGATCAGAAGTCTCATTTTCCTGCAGGGAGGCACCCCCATGAAATTGAGGTTTTATTTTTTTTTTCATTCCTAAAAATCAAGTACCTCAGCCTGTAATCCAGCATCAGTAGCTTCTGTAGGAAGTAGAAGGGGAGCTGCCGCTCAGAGCTGGGCGGGGTGTTGTACACTGAAGTCTTGTAGATGAGATGGAAGTCAGCTCTGCTCATCCTTAAGGGAAGTAATGCTCTAAGCCTAATCGCTGGAGTAATTGTAGAAAGTCTCCATTTTCTGCCACTTCCCGTTTGTTGTTTTCTTCATGATGTGTTTTGTCTGTCTGTTTCTTTGCAGGGCAGAGACTTTCCAATTGTCTTTTGACTTCATCCATTTGCAAAGATGATATGGTGGCTTCGTAGTACCCATCTATGAGCAGTCTTAAGTCTTTTTCTAGGCTCTCCCAAACATGATCTGCTCTAGGTTTGTTGAATACTTATGCAACTTCTGTAGTCAGTGATTTCTCCAAATGTTGTCTAATTAATGCCATGCGTTGTGTTTTCTCTGTTGAAAGAGCTGTGACTCTAACTGTGGCTGTAAGGCTTGTGAGCACCAGGAATGCCTGAGCCCTGTAGGTGGAAACATTTTTGAGTTCCTGGTACTTACTGTACACAGCTTGTGTTTCATACACTAGATAGTGTAACTCATTACACCCCAGGAGATACTGAAAAGTATGGGTGCCAGTGTGATATCCAGCACCAGCTGCAATGGAAAGTAACAAGAGGTGTGTATCTGACAGGTCTGCTACTTCGAGATAATTGAAGAACGATATGAAAGCTAAATTGACTCTGTTTGTGACCTCTCTTTGAGACTCTTCAATAATTTCTGGAGACTCAGATTTGATTTTCACTTCTAAGTGATCATGCAGTATTTCTTTTAACATTTTAATAAATTGCAAAATTTGGGAGATGTTCACTTGGTCTTCCTGTGCCTCTGCTTCATCGATCCACTGCATGATGGAATGAATCTGAGGAAAGTTTGTCACTTTGTAGATGTGAGGATCTAGAAGTCAGCACAGCTGAGATTTAATGGATTTCCTTTCATTAATGGAAGAATCTTTACAAAAGTTGACAGTGTTTACTAGGAAGTTCTGCAGATCCCAGTCTGTGAGGCATATGCAAATTCACATGTCATAACTTTTTGTCTTTTGACACAAATTTTGCATGAAATCTAACATTTTTGTGAGATGCAATTCACAGTTGGATACTTCCCAGGATTTCATATCCTCTAAGAAAATCCTAGCTTCCTTCTTAGCATTACCCAATTCCTCTCCAAATTGGATCTGTGCATTTTGACCAGTCAGAGCATTGTAGCTGTCTTTCAGGCATGTAGCTGTCCTTTGAGAATCCTTAAAATCACTTCTGTGGTTGGAGAGGATGATGTCCCAAATGGGCACCAGGTGATGTTCCTGGTCAATAATATGCCATGTTTGATTGTTTGCCACAAGGCCATTTTTCCATTGGATTAGGCCATCTGCTCCTGTCGGGCCTCCAGTCTGTGCTACATATAATTTGATTTTGGTTTCAAGGTTGTGAACAGTTGTGCACTTAATGGTTCTCTTTGATTGTGTTTCTGACACATTTAGACTTCCAGTAACTTTCACCCCAAAGCCACTATAGTTTCCCCTTATGTGAGTATCCAGGGCCTCTGCTGCCTGCTGCTTTACATCAGTCAGTTGCTCCCTTGGGAATCCCTCTGAATTGGCTTTCCACCAGTAGATACCTCCAAGGTGTAGAGGGCCCTGGTTGGCATGAGAACCAAACCTTTTGAAGAAGTTTTCAGTCTCTTGTCTCAATGTGGAAAGTGTGTTTGGATCTTCCGTGTGGTCCAAGAGTTTTTCAATGCTCTGTAATTCTTGCAGAGCAGCCTGGGAAAACTGGAGTTGATCAGTGGGAAAGTGGCAGGAAGCCAGGGGAATATAGCTGAACTTGGTTGAGCAGAAATAGGAGTGCTCACTATGTGATTGTTGGTGTTTTTCAG
Organism: Ctenodactylus gundi; assembly: GCA_004027205.1. Classification (NCBI taxonomy): domain Eukaryota; kingdom Metazoa; phylum Chordata; class Mammalia; order Rodentia; family Ctenodactylidae; genus Ctenodactylus; species Ctenodactylus gundi. Next base: position 95 of record PVKB01003956.1, on the reverse strand, counting down.
ATTCTGAATGTTTGCTCTGATCCAATCCAACTTCTAAACTAACTCCCCAGCCTCCCCCCTTGGCTGAGGCAGTAGCACTGAAGCCCAGCTTTTCT